>WYDK02000051.1:5486121-5497693 GCA_009867345.2 Toxicodendron radicans
GCACAAGAATTGAACCAGAAGCCAAACTGAAGAGAAAAGCTTAAATTAACTAATTCAACAAATCTAAATTTAAAGGTGGTTGCTACAATGTTTGTATTTTGTGCAACAGAAGCTGAATGTATAAAGATTAAAAAATTGCAGATCTATAGTTCATAAATTGTAGTTCGAATAGCAAATTCTGATTAACACAAGCAGCAACAACCATAAAGCAATAGGTTCTTGATTTTCAACCAGACAAAGAACTTTACTAACATATATGCCCACTCTGCGTAACACAAATATACTTACATGACTAGGAGGGATATGCTTTCCACTTAGCAAATCCAGAAGGACAGTGCCAAAGCTGTAAATAACACTCTCAGGGGTGGCCCTTCCTTACAATACACAAATTATGTCAATGACAGAAATTATACTTCAAATACGTTCAAGAAAAATAGTTACTAAATTCAGCTATTATAATAACTCATAAAATATCGAGCAATAACCAGCTAGCTTCTTATTGTGAAATTTTATTCAGAACAGCAAATCCCTGAATCAGTCTTTATAATTCCCTCATGTTTCCAATCATCTTTAGTCTTTCCCTCGTATATTCAGTCCTGTTTAGCCAATCATCTCCCTTTTTCTACACATAGTTATAGGCAATGACGGTTCTATATGGTGACTTAAAACTATTATTATTATTATTCTCTCTCTTCATTGGCATTGAAAGGACATTATTCTTTATTCAACTTGATTGATGTACACAATGTCTATAGATACAATAAATCACTATATTAGTACTACAGCAACAAATTGATCTACATTCACATCAAGGTAGTCAGAACCTCTTTGAAACAAGTTCCAGATTTAAATTAAGAAAGGCAGCCGATCCTCTTAGACTTGAAATTTTAAATTATTAACAGAGGAAAAAAAAGCAAAGTGAAAGATTAAGCTTTACAATTGGAAAGTAATTACCATTCCTATTCTTCATCAAGCCAAAACAGGAAAGACATGGATCACAATTCTGCAATGTCCAAGAAGTGAAAGAATGTTACGTAATAATAAGATAAGTTGCATCCATATTCAAGGAAGAAATACCTCATCAAAGAGAACCCGATAAGCATTTAAATCATGATATGATGGAAGGCCCTCTATGGTACAATAGTCTAAGGCCTCAGCAATATATAATGCTACTCTTAGACGCATTGCCCACTCAATGGTTTGATTTTCCCCTGTGAGGATTGAACAAGAACACAAGATTAAATATCCACAAGAAGAGAAAATACAATTTCATTGACAATCCAAGGAAAATTCCAGGAAGATAATCTATGACAGACTGCTCTAATTTGGGATGTGAATGAGATGGTAACGACTACCAAAATCAATTCAAAACCAGTTTGCACCAAGAAGCCTGTACTAATTCATTCCTTCTTAAATAAATTGTAAGCTGATCTTGAATAAACAAGCTTGGCAATAATATCCAAGCATATACAACAAAGAAAGAGACAATGTTATCACTTTACATCAAAAGAGAAGACATTTCATGTTATTAATATGCCTCTCCTGCTCCCATTGGAAGATTTATATGCCGAATAACGAAGAGCCTATCAATTCAACACAAATGTTTAGCTAAGAAAAGTAAATTATGAAACAAGCTCCAAAGACTAAGAGCTAAAACAGAATTCCTGAATACTCTAGCTAAAGTTTGAACAATAAATTAAGAACTGGCCCAACTAGATAAGCAACATTGGTAGAAAGACCCAGTAGCATCAATCAATTTAAGCCATTTAAGCCAAAAATAAAGAGTTCTTGCTCCTATTTCGACACATGCATATAATATTCCAACAAAAAGCATCCATGTAAAATTTCAATACAAAGGAAACTAAAGAATCACACATACAGTGAAACAAATGCTTAGCAAGAGTATCATTGGGCATGAACTCAGCAACAAGCAACCGCTCATCGCCTTCACAACAGTACCCCATCAAATTCGCCAACCTCTTGTGCCTCAACTTTCCCACACCCCTTGCCTCCTCCTACAAAAACAAGGCCACATTATCCACACAAGAATCAAAAGCCTAGAAAACAAGAAGCACAATACCACAAACTGTTCAGGGTCAGGCCAAGCCGTCTTAGTAAACTTCTTAACAGCAATCCACTGGTGGTTGTTGAGGCGACCTTTGTACACAATATTCGGAGCCTTTTCACCGCTCTCGGAGACTATATTATCGGAGCTGAAGTCGTTGGTGGCGGCTTTCAGGTCCAAGAACGAGAATTCAATGAAATTTGAATCCCCATTTGTTGCTGGGTCAGGAAGAGAAGAAGATGAAGAAGGTGGTTCCTGGTGGGGTGGCAGGTGAGTATCTTGATGATCTCTCTGTGAGTGAGTCCTTCCAAACAAGGATGATTCACAGCAACCCATGAGCGAGTTTCGAAAGTTGGATAAGAATCATGAGCTGATCAAAGAGATGGGTTCTTCTTCTTCTCTTATTTCTTAGTTGCTTGTTGGTTTAAGTTTCCTCAGTTGTCGTTGCTGGGTGTCACCAACTTACCATGTTTGTTTGTTTGTTGAGGGTTTAACTGTAAGCTTTTACAGTTAAACATTGAAGTGGACTCCACCGTCTGACTAACATAAAATACAACGTTATTATTATTATTTTTATTATTATACAATTAACAAGAAAACCATTTTAATTTGATAGTTATCACTTATCACTAACCTCCCCTGCCAGCCAGCAGCCAAAGAAGTGGTTAACAACAATAATTCAGAGAAAACACAATGGAGGTAGGTGTAGGATCATATTTCATCACCTAATATATAATTCTTTTTAAGATGAAATCAATCTATCATTACTTTACCCAAATTTAGATTTAGCTTCTTATAAGGGACAGGTTAGGATAGACTATAGAGTGGAGCATCATGTATTTTTTTTTTATTTTTTTATTTTTTCCTGCAAAAAGAAGGATAGAAATTTAAGAAATGATGTGTGTGTACAGTGCTTGGAGAGTGTTATTTATATACAAATTGAAGAAAAAGGGGTGAAGAAGAAAGAATATTTGTACTGCATTTAACTTACTATTTTCAAGGCACATATTCTCTACCAATTCATTTCTTTCTCTTTTTCTTGGCCAAAATCTCTTTTGTGCACACACCCCTGATGCTTCAGACAGTTTGCTGTACTTCTTTGGTATGTTTATAAATTAAAAGAAAAGAGTTCCCAATACCATAATTTTCTTGATGAAACTCAAAGGGAAAGACACAATCTTTGGAATTGACAACTCTTGATTTTCTTTCTTTTCTGTTCTTTAAAACACTGCACTGAGATTTGCAACTTTTTTTAATGAATTACTGAATAGGTTGGGGACGGCAGAATGAGAAGGAAGGTGGTCCAGACTTTACAGTGCTTTCAAAAGCATAAAATTACTAGATTTAACTCTTGAGTGTGGATCCAATGGACCACAAACCCACAAACCACAAGCAATTCTACTTTTAGTTTTAGATTCACAATGTTATGTTTAAAGATATAACATAAGCCGCCGCCATACCTTTACAACTAGATATCTGTAATATGGGATTTTCTGCATTATCTGAAACAGGACTCCTGCTACTGTCAATCTATTTATTTAATGTTGCCATAACATTCTTTTACCTCCTCAATCTATAAGTATAACATCATGTAACATTACATGTATAATATTATATAGAAAACTTGTTTTAGCCGTCAAAGGGTCGTTCAATCTATTAAATAACTCTGCAGTTTGTCTAAGTTTAATGGCTTGTTTTCAAACTTTACGTCGAGTGCGTGCTGTTACATCATCAACAATATGATTAAACTTCTGCAATTTTGTTCTGATACGGCAAAGTAATCCATAAAACCAGAATTGCTAGAATCGGCGTTTACATTGTAACCAGAAACATGGGGTGGTTTCAGCTTGCTTGGTGTCGAAGGTCTTCTGTACAATATAAATCAATATTTAAAAGAAAGAAAAAATTTTAACTTATTATACAATATCTGATTTCTACGCATTTCCATGACTTGCGTCGCTAAGAAACAACCTCCATAAGTCTAATTCGAATTTATCTTAATACAAAACTGAGATTTGCTCACTTGGTTTGTTTGGCCGGGATGCATTCACCTCCAGCTGTGTTCATTTGCGGCAGTATGGCCTGCCCTTGATCAGTTGATCATCTCTTTCACTGCATGCTGGTGGACAACTCCAATAGGTTATTTTCGGCCATGAATGGCTATCAGTACAATACTGGGAGATAATGCTGACAAAGCCCCTTATGTTGTCCACCATCAGCAACAGAGTTTAGTTCTCTAAGATGGAAGTGGCTTCATTTGGTTTCAAATCAGCAGGTCTATCCCCTTGTCACCTTGCATATTATAGCCCAATTGCATCGATTCACTCCAAATGCATCAGAACTGTCGGTGCTCAATCAGCAGATATTTTCTAAACATTGGGAATTCAATCCTTCCAAATTTTATGCCACCAATATGTTTCAGAGGTGAGCAGAGTGCTGATATTCATTATCTTCATACATAACCAAATCTCCTCGAAACAGAAGTCTAAAAAACCCAGCCAAAGTATCCATATAGGGGCCAAAGCAAATGGAGTTGGAAGTATAAGCCGAGAACTAAATATACCTGTAAACTCCATAATCACAAACCCCTCAAAGATCCCGAGCCCCATATAAGGTTATCGTTGAACTACAAGCTGCAGATGATAACCAGATCAGCAACAATTAAGAGATGACAGAATACCATCTCAATAAACAGTCCTATGAAACTCCATTTTGTCGAGCAAGTAATTCTTCTTGAGTACGCTGCAAGAGCTCTTCATAAGCTTTCACGGATTCAGCTGTGAACCTCTCCATGGCCTCAAAAATGCGTTGCAGACAACCCTGAAGACTACTACTAGTAGTGTCACTCTGATATACAATATGTCCCAATTGACTGGTACCATCCCCAGAAACCAGAACAATTTTCTTGTCTAATGCCTGAATCTCCTTCTGTAGCTTTTGCTCCTCTCTATCCAAGTTCCTAACTTTTCTCTCGTAATCCTTATTTGCCACCATCTTCTGGCGCAGTTCTACCTTATCATGTTCCCAAAGTTGAAGCACACTCATAGCAAGAACACGCATGGAATCAATCACTTCCTTCTCAGATATTCTGTCCAAAGCTTGTGACCACTGATTACAAATTACAAAAATAGGAGGTGCACCAATCCTACCAGGCGAGAAGGGAACTATTCCATCAGCTGTTTCTTCAGGTTCATACAGAAGACACTTCATAAGCCAACTATTCAAGGCTCTGACATAACCCTTCTGTGCACCAATCCAACTAGAGAATCTAGAAATCCAATTAAGAACCTCATGTTCAAGCTGTGATGTCGCATCAAGATGTGCATCACCAAGTTTCTTGCCGGATCCAATGGGACCTAAACCCTTGGCGTCTCTAATTGCTTGACACTGATTATGATGGCATTCGAGCATACTTTTCCACATTCTGGTTAACCTGAAGTAAAGAATTTCAAGGTCAACCATCATCAAACCAATTTAAAAAGGGTGCACATGAGAAATGGAGCCACAAAGGACATTCATTCTAAAAATGCCACCATCAAGGAAACAAAAACCAATAACATCAACAAGCAGAGGACAGGATCAATTCAAATTCAAAAAGCAAGTAAAAGAAAAAATAATAATTTCATAGAATATTCAACAGCCTGATGATTAGACACATAAAATCCCAACTAGATGAATGAACTTCGACAATTAACAAACATCAGTAAGCAGAATCAAGAATGAAAGAGAACAAGAGAAATAGAGAGATAGAGATAGAGATAGAGAAATATCAACTAGTATGGAACAGAAGCTTTAAGCCCAGAACAGGACACTATCCAGTCCCACTATTCTATCTACTTAAAATTTACTTGGGCTAACTAGTATGCTATAAGAAAAGCATCAGACCCACAGCTTATATATCTAGAGATTTAATGGAAACATGAGAGCATTTTATGAAATCAGAAATTACATTTACTGAACTAAAGGGTAGTTATCATAGAAGAAACTGATGTTGAGACAGCTACAGGACCACATCACTAACATGTCATTGCTGTAGCTATAACATGTCCATAAAAAAAATCCTGGAGTTTACAGAAGTATAACAATATGAATTAATAAAAGTTATAAAGACCTTCCCTCTCCCGCACCAACATTACCACGGCCTTCCCCTGTATTAATTATCCAACAATAGGATGAATAACAACACATTGTTAAGCCAAAGCACTCAATCCCCTCAATATTAAGCATACACGAAGCATCAAGGACTAGGGATACACATATCGAGAAGTATATAATATCAGCTTCACAAATGAAGTCAATCAACCTATAACTAAATGCTACAGTCAGAATATGAACAGATAACATCAAATTACCACGAAAAGAGCTAAAAGAAAATCACAGGTCACATACCCTTGAATTAATTCATTTAGTTGTGGCCACAGCTCTTCATCCCTAATCTTGTTAATTGTCACAGAGATCTTATCAACAACCTGAATTGCCATTCCTATTTTTATGGACAAACTCCTAATTAAAGTTCGAGTTTTGTCAACTTTGTGAGCCTCAGCACCCCTTTCATCCAAGCGCTTCAGCTTACGGACTTCTCTGTCATGAATTACTCGCATCTTTTCCTCATTCTGTGAAAAAGTTATCACGGAAACATTTTGTTAGAAAGCACAGCAAAAAAACTAGCAAGATTAGAAACACGGAATACATAAGGCTTGAGTGTCATCTAGGTTATAAGCTTTCTAGGAACCACCAAAAGCTGTTCTAGATCACTCACATAGTAAAATCTTTGCTACGCAAAAACTGCTGTAACAATGATATTAAAGAGGAAAACATTTGGTAGAAAAGTAGCAATATTATATGAGAAAATCAATAAAGGCCACCAATAGGCCCTTCAAATGCCATATGCTTCAGGTACTATAATCCCAAGGGAAAACATTTTCCTAAAACGGGATTTCCACAAAAACAAAATATTATAAATCTTTGCTTCTGAGATTAGAATGAGCACTGGCAAGATGATAAAACATTATATGAAATAAATGGATCCCATACGAGTGAAGACACTATAAGAGAATTGTAACTTTAGAACATATGTACCAGGAATCATGTACTTCAAGAAAACAATAAAGTAAAATTGAATAGATGTAGAAACCCAATGGCTGGAAGATTTTGAAGGATTAGTGAAAAAGCTGAAGTCATTCCAACAAACAACATAATTATAAAAATCACAAGTTACAACATACCTTCACTTCATGATATAGTTTCTTCTCCCAAAGATGCAGCTTGTGCAAGGTAGAAGAAAGATTTCTTGTCCTCATTGCCATATCTTCATCAATATCCAGGAAAGCGGGGCCAGCTTTGTCGGCAGAGGATGATGATTCAGCACTTGTAGATGATGATGATTCAGCACTTGTAGATGTAGATGGTTGCGAGGATACCACAGACAACGAAGGTGTAACAACATGCAACATCTTGGAAACTGGTCCACCGAGATCCATGAAATTCAAAGTTAAATTGCAGCTAAATTGGGGTCCAATTCAAAATTATACAACCCCTTTGATAAAATAAAGAAAAAACTAACTTCTAGCAGATCTGTAAACTTGATATTTGGGTCATTAAAGTAGTCCATCGTTTACAAAATTAAAACAGATCAAGCAAGGAAATGAGAGAATAACAGTCATTCGCTGAAAAACAAAAAGATTATAGATATAACAAAACTATGAGCGAGCTTCGATCTTCATACCATGTTTCCGCTGGTAGGGAAGCTTTCCCACCTCAAGCATCTTAGCAATTTCACTTCCAGACTCAGAAGCTCTCACAAATTGAACCTCAAGTTCTGTTGCTACATCAAAAACATCTCGTGGACCAGCTCTAGCTGCACTGCTATGCTCTTCATTCCTCTCTTCATCCACAACCTTCTTGTCCACCACATGCACCTCATACGCCACATCTTTATTATCCACACTAGGCCTTGTCTGATACAAAGACGGCTCCGCATCACCACCACCAACATCCTCACCACCGCCTCCACCTCCTCCACCACTGCCGCGGCCGCCACTACCATCAACAAACTTCTCCTCCACATGTACTTTCTTCACCTCATGAGGATAATCCTCCTCTTCCAAATCAGGAATTCCCTCTTCTTCTCTCAATTCCTTTGAATCCCTACTTGGAGTATAAGATGGGTAGTACTTATCATAACTCTCAAAAGGATTCAAGAATTCCCATGCCGAAGGCCGTGGCGGGGAAGGAGGAGGCGGCGGTGGTTTCGAGGATGAAGCCAGAGCCGCTGCCCTCTGCGGAGACCCATAATTAGGTGGTGCTAAACCATAATAACCACCACCAGCACCACCACCAGCACCATAACCATAATTGGGTGGGTAATAACTAGAACTTAAATTATCGGAATATTGAGAAGCATAAGGAGGATAATATGAAGTTGAAGCTGAAGAAGATTCACCTACATAATGGTGCTGAATAGTCTCTGAACTATATGGCTTTTGTTCATAAACAATTGAAGGTTTTGGTTGATTTTTCATATAATTCATATGTGTAAATCCACCTTGTGAAAATCCACCAAGGGTTTCGCTATCTGTATTCATCATCATAGGATAAGAATTCCCATAATCCATATGCCCAAACCCATCATGATGATCATGATCATGGTCATGGTCATGATCATGTAAAGGCGAAGAATGACCCGAACCCGAAATCGAACCCGACTCGTCATCATCCGGATCCGAATGAAACTGAATGTGACCATCACCAGAATTAGAGTGAGGATGATGAGCAACTCCGCCTTTAGCTGTAGTAGACGACGACGACGTTTCCTTAACACTAATCCCAACGGCATCTCCGCCTTTCTTCGCTGCAGGCAAATTCAGCTGCGGCGAATCTCCACCGCCAACACCACCACCTCCACTACCAACATCTTGATTAATAAAATGATGCAAAGAATGACCCATCTGTTTCAAAGAGTGAACATAATGAACATGCGTTTCCGCCAAAAGAAAACGCTGCCGTATCGCTGCATCAAGAAACCCACAACGGTCCCGACACAGCGCCACCGCCGGCAGATCGTCCAGCTTCGAATTAGTACAACCCATTGGGCTTTCTTATTTAAAAAAAAAAACCTTTATTATATCAATACCAAACAAGCCCAAGAAGAAGAAAACATGAGCAACCCAGAAGAAAGAAAGAAAGAAAATTCAGGGAAAAACAAAAAAAAGAAGAGTATAGTGTTTGTTTCTCGAGAAAATTGAGGGGGGTGGGGAAGAGAGAGAAGGGAAAAGGGTCAAGAGGGAGTACAAGGAGGGAATCTTGCCAGCTCGGAGATTGTCGTCGGGTTGTGTAAGTGGTGTTGTGTTGTGTAGTAGTAGTAGCAGCAGAAACAAGTGAAAGTAGAGAAGTGAACAGTGTTTTGTGTATTTTTGTTGTGCAAGTCGGTGTAAATAATTTTTTTTTCTTTTTTTTTTAATATTAATTTCTATTTTCAGGAGCTGACGACTACGCTCTCTAAAACAGAGTTTGGTTTGACAGAGACTTTGACACCGATTGCCGTTACCTTGTCTTTTTTTATAATTGAGTTTCCATATATGCCCTTGCTCTTCATAATTAATTTCCCTATTTTCTAACCTTTTTTCTTTTCAAGAAACACGTATTAAATGTTTTCCATGAAACTATAAATTTACTAATATATATATATTCAATTAAATAAAATGGGTATTTAATTATATGCTATATTAAATAAATAAATAAATATTTTAAGGTTAAGAAGAATAAAAATATTGATGTTTTCATGATATAAACATGATTTAACGGTTGAGTAAATGAGAGTTGCATGATAAATTGTAGTTGAATCTCTCTAATTTGAGGTTACTGAGTGATTAGTGTCACACGGATCCTATATCATGCATTGGAGAGGTCTTGCGAGAATTTATTCACCTAATAGGTTAAGTCTTTTGAGCGTGAAACTTTCAAACCGTGATATTATACTAGAATTTTAAATTTATTATAATCAACTAAACTAAATTTCTTCTGATTAATTAAATAAAGAAACAAATAAATGTTAATTTTCAAAGAATAATAAAGTTTTAGAGAAAATACTAAAAGTGTAAGGTAAGAAAGGTAGAAGATAAAGGTGAAAAAAAAGATGTATCATAATATAGCAATAATAAAAAAGAGGGTTGCACCAATTTTATCTATAAATAAGAGCTACAAGTAAACCTTAGGTTCTTTATTCTACCCACCCATCTCAATTTTCATTCCCCAAATTTAATGTTCAATTTATGATTTTTCTTCAAATTGCCCTTTAGCCTTTCCCAATTCTCATTCATTATAATTAATACCCATAAGTTTAATCTCATAATAATTAATTAAAATTTAACTACCCTATTTATATATTTAAATATACATTGACATACAAAGCTATAAGATTAAAAAAAAAAAAAAAAAAAGGTTTGAAAACAACATCATTATATCTAGTTCTTGTCTCCATATAAATTAACAGGGAAAAGAGCCAACTCCTACAAACTTTATGGCCATTTTTTGACCAAATCTTGCTAATCATCTACCCACCTTAATCAAAATTAAACAATTCAATCTAAATCAACCCATTTTTTTATTTTGGTTTTAATTATAATTTTAACAAATTAGATTGATTAAAATACCCAACAAAATTGACTTGACTGCCCTTTTTTCTAATGCCAAGACTCTTAATTATTGGTTTTAATTTATAATAAATTTTTTTTTAAAAAAATGAAGGATAATACAATATTACATTTACAACTCAAGCTTACAAACTCTCTCACACAACCTTTAGGCCGTAGCTCCCAGTTTTTTGCTGATAAATTTCCTAAAATTCAAAATTCATCAATAAAAAATTGGGAATAATCACCTAAGGGTTGTGAGAGAAAGTTTACGAGATCGGATTGTGGGTGATCTTTATTATACTTACAAATGTTGTTATGAATGGAGTCAAGATCAAGAAAATGATAAATATTTATAAATTGAATGGTTAAAATTGGTCAATTTAAAAAATTAAATAATAATAAGACCAAAGTCACAATCAAACATTGACTACCTTCTCTTCTCATTCGAGCACACAATAAATCAGAAATGAGACGTGTAAAACTGGTTTTTGTTCTTGTTTTATCCTCAACTGGTCATGGCGTCTCTCTACCAAATGCCTTCACTACGAAGCACCTCTCCCTACTTTCTTAGTTTATTTGGAACTGCTTTTTATTTCTTTAGACAAAGTGCTTTTTTTTTGTATCCATTTTCAACACTATAATTATATATATTAAGTGCGTGCCTTCCCCGGGAAGCACTTTCACTGCATCTTCATCCCTTCCTCCTCAACACTATATGTCACTATCGGAATTCTTATATTCACATATATATGGTCAACTCGATATCAGATCCTAACACTACTACTGGTGTTGTGCTCGTCCATGTCAGGATATGAGAATTTCTCCGACGTACAAAAATTCCATCAGAAAAATATCAGAAATTGTGTATACGCCG
>WYDK02000051.1:5554253-5564757 GCA_009867345.2 Toxicodendron radicans
GTCTTGTATCCTTTCATGGCTTGTGTGAAGATAGAAGATTCATTTGAGTGGGAATTCTTGTTAGTTGTGTGCTTTTGAGGGGTTTTTTAAAGTTTCTTTTCAGTTTAAATTTCCATTTTTATGTTCCTCTTATGTATAAAGGGAGAGATTTTCTGAACATCTATTTTGAGCAAAAATGCTACTTGAAAGTGTTTTCTGGAGAAGGGAATTGTCATCTTTGAAAGTAAATTTGTTTGTTATCTTCTGGGAGTTATTAATAGTGATTAATGATGATAGGAAAACGGAAAGCGTCCTGAGTATCAATTGGCATCAGAAGGTGTCAATCAAGCTCAGTTGGCTGGAGAATTATTCCTGAAGGTAATTACATTTGATGCATCCCATGCCTAAATTGATGTTATTTTGCCTTGATAAATTGTCTACAAGTTTCCTTTACTTGAAGATGTTCTTTCAGACCAAGATTATCTTGTAAATTACTGTATGGAATTTGGAATCTATATCTGTTTGAAGCAAGTGTTGAATTCAGATGGGAGATTGTTTGGTTGTTATGTTTAAAATTCAACCTAGTGTTGTATGCTTGGGGGATAATTAGTAATAGCTTAAGTGGATGATGTACATATGATGAACCAACTTTGCAAGAAAAAGCTGCTTTAACAGTCTGTAGGAACTTTTAGATGAATATGAAGAAGAAGAGCTTTCGCCTGGCTCCATTTGTTAGTTTTGTTGCCCAATGCCGATTGTCCTATTTTCATATCACGCTGTACTGGATAATTTATCTTTCACTGATATGAAAAAGGAAAAATTTAATTATTTACTTCACGTATAGACTAACTGTTTCACATTTGCAGGAATTGAATGAAAATAACATACCACCAGAAAATGTCCGCATATGCTACTCTCCATTTTCCAGGACAACTCACACAGCTAAAGTTGTGGCATCTGTTTTGAATATCCCATTTGAAGGTCCTCACTGTAAGGTGAGCTCTTTTACCCTCAGAAAGATCTATCTCTGTGAGATAGTTGGTTATATGTTGCATTGAAATGCAAGAGAAGAAAAATCACTTGGTACTTAATATATGAATGGCTAAAGATGAGCAATTGTGATAGACACAATGTGAAGCGAAAAGATATCTCATGTCAGATTTGGCCTGGTTAAATTATCAAATAACAAGTCATGGCATTCTCATGATGGCAACGAATTGAGTAGGTTTGTTTTCTTCTTTCTGCATCCTGTTTCCCATTACACTGATCATAAACTGAATACTGCTGAATAGGTGATTGAAGATCTCCGGGAACGTTTCTTTGGTCCTACATTTGAACTTATGTCACATGATAAAGTATGTGTCTAATGGAATTTAAATTTGATTTCCGTTATAAGTGCTATGCATATCAAGGGTCTTCTTTTCTGCTTCATAAATTATAGCAATGGTATTCAAGAATGTGATGTGAAGTTAGAATTTTTACATAGGTTATATCTATTGTATTAAAACATGTGCTTAAGTATTTGATGTATTAGCATTTCAGACTTTCTTTATTTCTTCTTCCCTTTATGAACAGTATGCAGAGATATGGGCTCTTGACGAGAAAGATCCATTTATGAGACCAGAAGGCGGAGAAAGTGTCAATGATGTGGCTACTAGACTTGCAAGTGCTATGGTGTCGATTGAATCAGAATTTCAAGGGTAACTAATCCATGTTTGTTTGGACTTAGAATAGATGATCTGGAATTTTTTGTGATTTTAAAAAAGTTTGTATTGTCATGTTTTGATGCACAAATGTCGATAATCAAATAAGTCAATAAACATCCTGATAATGTCATCTCCAGCATTCTGTTTATAAGCCAGTTTATACTTTATATATGAGGTAGACTAGAACACATGGATGATGGGTGGCAGAGTCCTGATAACTCCATTGCATTTCAGATTTCATATCAACTCAAAAGTAATAGCAAAAGTTTCCCATCTGGATTCTCTAAGATATTTGAATAAGATATTGAGATAATATTTTCCTTTTAGTTCTTAACTGAAATTTGTTTTTACTTTATGTTCCTGCAGGTGCTCAATTTTGGTTGTCAGCCACGGTGATCCCCTGCAAATCTTGCAGACACTACTAAATGCAGCTAAGGAGATCACAGGACCCAATATCAATGGCTTGGATTCAAGAATTCAAGCTGTCCGAGTCCCTAACATCTTGTCACAGCACAGAAAATGTTCTTTGCTCACTGGAGAACTCCGGGCAGTCGTATAGTGTGCTCTTTGCAGTGTCTTTCAAGAACATAAAACCATTGCTTAGGTCATGGTATTATGGCTTAGAATGAAATTCAGTCTAAGATTCTTTCAATAGAATAAGATAGGTAGCTTGGACAAAGATTAGAACAAATGCTTTTCGGAATAATTGTTCGCATAATGTTTTTAATGTGAAGTGTTCAGTGAAGTTATTGTTGAAGAATGGTGCTATTTGCCCTCCATCTATGATCTAAAGAAGCCCCATTTATCATTTTAGTCAAGATTGATCTTAATCCTCTCACTTCTGATTTCTTGGTTCATATCCTTATCTTTGTAGATCGATCAATCCTAATTGAATTTTCATTTCCCCTCTCTTTTATTCGTGATCAGTTACTACTCAACTGCAGGGCTTCTGTATTCTTATTGACAGAACCAATCCAAAAAAACAAAGGATATGTATACGTAAATCATACATGGTATTGTTGGGTACTTGGGTCAAAAATGGTTCCTTCCAAAGCAAATTATTCAGTTAATATAATGTGGAACGAATGACGGTATCAAGTAATTTACATGAACAATACCTCAATTAAGTAAAGCTTGCACAACATATTTACCAGACAGTGGCATTAAATTCTTCTCAACAAAGCAATTCTTCCACTCAAGTACAACAAGAAAATGCCTTATAAAGACAATTGATTTACTTGATAGATATCCATTTAACACGAAATTTTTTCTCAAATCATGCATCATTGTCTTAATTTCAGTGGCATTTCAATCTCTCAAGCCTTAAGAAACTCTATACAGAATATTGAAAGCGCACCACCTATAATAATCGTACACCATTTACCACCTATCGCGTGGACAACCTCACCATTTAACGTGAAAAGATCCACATACCAGAAAAATTTGGATCGAAGTCTACAGCTTCCTTGTGGAGCTTTGTACATGTAAACCAACAAGCCTTAATGGGAGAATTGCACTTTCCTCGCTGAATGCTAATGCATAAGCCGTCTATGCTTCATTCCTCAACCATCATTGTTGAGCCCCCCATTTCTTGTGTAGATACAAAATTCTCTCTTCACTAATCTTTGGTGACCCACCTATGACCTCTGACTTGGTAACCACCATAGCTTTGATCACTACTGCTTTCTCCCCCGCTTTCTCCACTAGTATATCCTGATTTTCGACGGTGCTTTTTCCGTGTAGGTGCACTGTCGCTAATGCTCCCATTTAACAGTGGGTCATCAATTCCCCGAATCACCCTCCGTGCAGGTGATGATGTGGCAATGCAACTATCGTCCTTTGTTCTCCTCTTATCCTTGTCCTTCTTTATATTTTGGGAGATCCTATGTAATTTTTCATTGAACTTTGTAATACCTTTCTCCACAGGCTCCACTGCTTGGTTCACAGTGAACTTCACATCATTTACAATCTGCATAGGTGACAAACATCAGATTCAGCATCAAATAAGAGAAGGTGAAAGATAAAAACAAAAGTGAGGTTTTACATTTTGTTAAAAGACATTCAGAAAAGACAACTAAGTAATTCCTGCTAAAACAGATCTACAAGGAGTATATAAACAGAATTTAGTTATAAGATGTGTATCAACAATAACATATTTTCTTAAAATTATTATACTCTTTCCTAAGCCAATAAAATGTTAAGTTCCAGGAAATTAAAACAAATTGGTTGATCTTTTATCTTTTATAATTTGCAAAGGCCAAAATATCCACACGTAAAGACTACTTGAACGCCACAATATCGAATTGAAGAAACTTACATATTCACCACCACCAACAAAAATGTCCCGGACACTTTCTCTAATGGTCATTCCACTCTTGTTATCAATGTCTGGCTGCGGTAGACGTAGCTTTGTAGGTCGCTCACTGTCCCTAACCTCATCAGGGTCCAGGGGACAATCAGCAGAGTAGTCTCCAAGGATTGAAACACTTCCGGAAAAACGCTCTCCCATTAGCTCGTAAGGCTTGGCAGGGAATACATATAGGTGGACAATAGAAGCAATGCCCATCTGTGCTGGATGAATACATAGACCTATTAAACTTTACTATTCTGACTGAGATTTATAGCATTATTTGTATGAAACTCAAGAAAATTATTATGAACGTTGAAGAAAATGCCATGACAAAAGTTAAGGTTCTTAAAAATTCAAGGAACATGAAAAAAAAAAGGTTTGATTTTAGTGAGTGATATCACTTCCCAAAGAATTAAACTAGTGAATGAAGGCATCTACCTCTATACAAATTATGAAATCTTGCACACTTGATTTAAACTCCAAGCCTTGAGCTAGAGGACTTTTGAACAAACCAAGAGCATAAAGAAGAGCAATCGCCACACCTTGCCACCAAGTCAAAAACACAATTGACTTGAATGTTAAAAACTTGGCCAACGGCTTTATGTGTGCCAGTTCATCCTTTGTGACTGTATAAAATTGAACCAAACAATACAAAGCCCATGACTGACTAAAATTTAAAACCACCGCCATATAAGGATACCTACAAAAACACAAGAAGGCTTGGGCAATCAGAGATTTCTTAGAAATATTACATTCATAACTGTTCACTATCGCAAATGTAAGAAAAATCAATAATAAAATTTGCAGATGGAATTCCGTCTCTCATTTAATTAAATTGAACTAAGATTTGGAATGTGTATCAAAAGAGAGTTTGTTTACTTATCCAAACCACATGAAACCATATTGATTCCTGACAGCATATTTGCACCCACAAAGAAAACTAATATACATAATAAAACAAGCGTCAGGCTTGAACCATTCAACCCAGCAGCATGCAATCCTGAGAGCCCTTATGCTAAAATATGGTCATCACAAAGCTCTATATCACAAAAAAAAGCAAACAACAAAGCATTTAAATTTTGCAGCAAAAGTTTTAGTTACCATGTTATTGGTTAATGGTCTTTAAGATGATCTTACCCACATCTCAACTTGAAATCTCCTTCACAATATACACCAAAGGCTTCAAGAACTACAGCTAAAATAGCACTGAGAGACTTTATTATCATCTGCCAAAGAAAGACATAACTCACTGTATTAAACAAAGAAAAAAAAGAAAAATTGGAAAGCAACAAAAAAGGCAAAAGATGGCATTTGACGAAGTGAAAGAAAACATACATATTGAACAATGCCAATCTTAACAACTTGGTAAAACCATTGACCAAGTTTCCACGGTTTCAAGACATAGTTCATTGGGAAAGGGTGCTGCACAGTTCCTTTCTCAAAACTGGGTTCTAATAGGGGATTTTTATAGCTTGCGCGTCCTTCTCTTTCCATAAACTCGATAGTCCTTTCTTCTCCACCTTCCATAATTATTAAGGGGAAGAAAAGCCAAAAGAAAAGCAAAGAAAAATCAGCTGGGAAAGTAAGCCAGAAAAGTGAAAACATTAAATGATAAGAAAGGAATTTTTCAACATATACGATCTTAAAGTGAATAAACTTAAGAAGAATCTTATTGAGTCATACATCAGTTGTGAACTTGTGATTAATAGACAATTCAAATGTTGCAATTCAACATTAATGTTGTGGCATAGCCATGGAAACTATATACTCTGAGACAGATTAACTATGCAAGTGTATTCTTCAGCTTGTGAACATGAAATGCATATTCAAATATGCATGTGTTTGTGAATACAAAACTCAAGAACCTTAAAGTGGTGGAAAGATTAATAATTGATGCACTATCCAAACGCTCCTCCGAGAATCCAAACAAAAAAAATATTTACCCTCTTGCATGCATCTGGACTAGTATTAAGACAAGCAGGCACAAGTTTTAGGAAAACTAGCAGGAAGTGAATATTTTATTAGAATCCTCAAATCTTAGTGGCCATTATGTGGTATATGTAATATATCATGTCAAATAAGAACCTGAGCAAGAGGTAACATCTTTGATCGATCCAAACTTCCTTTCTAGATCCTAATAACTTTGATTTGATCAGAACACCTTAAATGAAGTTACAGCAGAAAATCAAATTTAAACGTTAAAAGAGCCTAAGATTATGAACTAATTGAGTTTTTATAAATAGAATTATTGATGCCCCCAATGAGAGGGAAAAAGAATATTCATAGGTGAATAAAAAAATAAGAAAAGAGAATTTTCAGTAAAGGTTAACAAAATAATGCATTAGTGAATCTACAAACTTGACAAGCTCTACATAAATAAAATTTCAATATCACATAAGAAAGCTCTTGAAAGTACATACCCAAGCATGCGACAAGGTATCTTCCAAAGCAATACATGGCAAAGGATTCATAGCAATCCCGTAGTATCTCACAATCAACACTAATTGATGGATTAGTCAACGACACAAACTGTATAAAACAATACATGTTAGAGAAAGAGAAAATAATATACTGATGGACAAGGGCAAGTAGTACCAAACAGACAAACAATGTCATACCCACATGAATGTATAACTCCTTAAATATAAATGCTCCAACCATTTTCACAAACCATTCTGGTAAGTCAATATATCAATATACCACAACTTGAAATAAAAGACAATATACTGAAACTCCCAACTCAAATATGCCACAAATTGACAGTGATCTAATCCAAAGGTATATCTGATATTCTCAAAATGATTCCACCAACCAATCTTGTAATTTAAAGATATGTATGCATTACCAGATTAACTTGTCCAAACATGTCAGAAAATAACAAAAAATTACTGACAATCATTCACTGCGGACAGAAGGTGCATCCATTCAACAACAAATATTACCTTCACATCTATATAAATAATGTCACATTGTTTTCTATTAAACAACTTACCGACTCTACTGCATAGCAAGGAACCATCAAAACAACTCCAATCAAAAACTTTTGTTCCTGAAAGACAAGGACCAAAAAGAAACGGCATGTAAATAAATTAATAATTAGAGCAAAAAACTAATGAACACCTCAAGAAAATCCACAACAGCGTGATAAAGAATTAAAAACCTCAGGGTTTTTGTATGCAGAGAGGTGCTCAAACACGAGATACATCGACAGAGATAGAGTAACAACTACAAGAACACCGGCAGCTAGACTTGCCCATAAGGGAGTCGTATAAGCCAACAGGGAAACGAGATAGTGATAAGTTGTAATCCTCATTAGCTACACAAACTTCTAATTTGGCCTACACTTTCAAAGATTGCCAGCATAATGAAATTACCAATCTCCAAACTAACACATAATACATTTGTCGACAAATCAATTGAGCCACCGGAGATATGCACCTGTTAACATCCACCCCAAAAATTACATCACCCAAAATATCTCTAAAAGCAAATATACAGACTAAGAATGCTTAAAATTTTGCTTTAAAAATTATGTTTTCATAATCTATTCATTAAAATAAGCATACCCAATTAATCATCTAAGAGAACCAGCAATACCCAGATTCTTTTTTTTGGTTTAATTTGGTCAATACAAAAGAAGACGCTTCAGCAATCAAATACAAATATGCTTCTTAAAATAACTTAAGCTAAGATATATAGACAACAATTGAGGCTTTTTTTTTTTAAATAAATAAAAAAAATTGGCAGAAAAATAATGTTTCTATTATCTATTCATCAAAATAAGTATATCCACTTAATCATCCAAGAGAAGCAGCAGTGCGCAGGTAAATTTTCGTCCTTTTTTTTCATTTTTTTTGGTTGAATTCATTCAATATAAAAGAAGAATTTTCAGTAGTCAAATACTTGCTATATCAAAAACTTAACAAAATCAATTTCTACGAGACAATTTCACAGCTAAGATCAAATTTTGAATTAATTCGATAAACAGAAAAGGAAAATTAATTTGAAAAAAGAAATAAAAAGCAGCACTTACAGAGATGGGTGTGAGGGTGAACTGAGAGAGTTGTCGTTTTAGGAAGAGAATAAACCCGTTTTGGTACACAAAGACACAACAGAAGAAGAAGCTGGAATGTGACTCGCACGTTGCACATGCGGATTTCATACGTGGCAAC
The DNA here is from genome assembly GCA_009867345.2 of Toxicodendron radicans. Taxonomy (NCBI): domain Eukaryota; kingdom Viridiplantae; phylum Streptophyta; class Magnoliopsida; order Sapindales; family Anacardiaceae; genus Toxicodendron; species Toxicodendron radicans. The sequence goes on from WYDK02000051.1 coordinate 5,562,461, forward strand.
TCCCATGTGCTTTTTCTAATAATATATTAAAAAAAAGAAATATTCTGAGTTTCCAAAAAGAGAATATTTGGAATTGGAAGGGTTTATTTGTTAAACAAAATTTTAATTTAAAATGACGTCATAAATTTTATTAATTATTATTATTATGAATTTATGGGATTTTTTAAGTAATTTTAAGTTTAGAATACATTCATAATTTAAAGTATTGATGATGTTTAATAAGAGTATTGGGGTGATTGAGTTTGTGCTAAGAGTTAAGAAGTTGACCTGTAGGAGGCAATGTGCAATGTTCAATGAATGAAGGGGGGTGTCCAAAAACAGAATTTAAGAATTTTATTTAATTTTTAAGGTGCAAACTGTCATATTTCATCTAATGAGGGGAGCTAAAATGAAAACTAAATTTGTAAGAACTTGTGTGTATATATATATATATAGTTATGATAAATTTAGGGATCTGCCCTAACCTTTAGTGTATTCTTAAAAAACCCTGTACTTTCAAAAACATTATCACTAATATCCCCTAAAATAGTTTTTTTTTTTTTTTGTTAATTGCGGTGTCCGAGTCAACTTACGCACACCTCGACTAATAAGAGAAACTATCTCACAACAATCCACCGTCACGTATTACGTACAAAAAATCAAGGGTTAAAATTATACACAACCCCTTGGTTCGCTCACCCGTTGGGCTACCCATGGGTGGGTTAGATTGTTTTTATCAATAAAGTAATAAAATTTAATTAAATAAAATCTTAACAAACAAAAAAATATTATTTTAAGAGATGTTATTTTAAACAAACCAAAAAAAACTCTTCCTAAACAATATAAACAAACAAAATACTATAAAAAAAGAAAACAAAAACTTAACCAACTAATAAATTTAGTAAAACCAGAAACTATAAATGCACCCCAACTCTCATTTCTTTCTCCAAAAACTCAGCTCAAGCCCAACATACATGCATACAATACAAACTCACCCACCACAATGAAGCCTGTCATCACAACTCTTCTTTTCTTGGTGACCCTTCTAGTTATCTGGCAAGATCTAAGCCTGTACAGCAAAGTAGAGAGTTATCCTGCAGATGGGATGGTACACATAGATGTACTCAATAACCATACAAAATTCAAAATGCTTTGGATGAATTGCAGTACCAGGAACTTCAGAACTGGTCCCCAATGGGTTCCTGGAATGACTTCGCTTTATATTGACATGCCGCTAAATGTATTTGGAAATACCGTACTTGACTGCATATTTTCATGGCCGCATAACCCTGTTCATCGCTTCAATCTGTTCGACGAGCATAGGGATGCTTGCGAAAAATGTAGCTGGACTGTAATGGATCATGGAGCGTGTTTGGTGAGGGTAGACGCCTCACCTATCTATTGCTTCAGATGGGCGGAGAAGTGAAAAAAAACATTGTGTCAAGATGTATGTATGTTATGTTTGTGTTTGTGTTTGTATCTGTATCTAAATAAGGCTGATTATCAGCAACCCTACATGTCCAGCTTAAGTAGTTATACCTTGATTTTACTATCGGCAACTCTAGAAGTTGAAACCCCAGGATCAAATGAATGTAATTACACATTGATTTTACTTTTTCATGTATATTCACTCTAGAAGTTGAAACCCCAGGATCAAATGAATGTAATTACAAATTGGTTTTACTTTTTCATGTAAATTCTTTTACTTTTGATTCAAAACTTTTGACGGTCAAAAGTTTTGAAATACAATGGGTGAGCTCATAAAGGGGTATTAATAAAATTAACCAAATTTTGGGGGTTAAACAAAAATTACCGCCTCTCACAACCCTAAACGAACTCTCAACACTTTGAGTATGCTATCGTCGGTGATGCTCAGATAGAGAATCGAAACTGAAACCGTACACTTATCTACACAAAACTCAATTTACTCTAACCATCTAGACTACCTACAGATAGACATCTTAGGTTCGTCTTATTCAAATGAAACACACACCTCTCAAATTTTGGTCATTTAAACACAATGACAAGAAATAATAACCTAATATAATCATTTAATTTATTTTATGGAAGAAACTCTCTAAACTAATAGATTAACTTCAATCCAACCTTAAACTGAACTCCAAATTACCCTTACTTTCTAAAACAAAATTTCACCTCTTCCAATCAATTTTTCAACTTTGTTTGACTTTAATCTTATGGAAACAACTAATTAATATTGGAATCCTAATGGTAGTTGGCTAATATAATTTAGGGTTTGGGAAGGTGGTTAATATTGTTTAACCCCTCTATTTTTGGGTTAGTTTAATTAATGTTCCAAA
>WYDK02000051.1:5596669-5626280 GCA_009867345.2 Toxicodendron radicans
GAAAGTTGAAGCAATAATGTGTCACTTCTCCGGTAAACATGGAGTTCTTTATTTCTTAAAAAAGATGAGATGAGTATTGAATAATTCAGATGATGAAGATCAGGAAGATGGGTTGAGACGATGACACGTACGGATGGTTACTATGTATAGAAGACCTTTATACTAACTAGTAACTATGGTTAAGGTTCTGACTGGCTTCTTTTTTGAGGTTGTCTGAGTATCTTTTTCACGGACTCTAAAAAAAAGAGCTGGTAAAAACATTAAACAAACAGCAATCTGCAGAGTCACCTTTTCGTTTCACTAAAAAAATGCAACTGGGTAGAGGCAGAGAATCTCTTTGCACTCACAAACACCAATATCAAAACATGCTTCGTTTTAAAACATTCAACAAACATCATCCTTACATCATCTTTTGTTTCTTTCTTTATACAGTATATATTATTTATATGTAAATATAAAATCAATTACCAATGTGTCTAGTCGTTACCTTAAAAACTTGAGAACATTTGTACTGAGAATTTTACGGTAGTGATGACAGAAGAGAAGTGATCAAGTTAAACTTGTTTTCCTTAAAAATGTGAAATGTTATGTAACAGGTTGACTTTGAAAGCGGTTTGTACTTTGTATTTCAGTTATACAAGGATGTCCTGATCCTGAGCTGAAATGAAATAAAAATTTGAGTAAATTCTTGTAGGTCCTACCAATGTCTTTTCTGGAGAAGATTCTTCACGCGCATAGTTAGAAACTACAATATACGACCCCCAAAAGCGATGTGATGATAGATAGTTTTGTAATTCATCTTACTGTACTTTCTGTTCTCTTTTTATGTGGTTGGGCTTCATTAAGCCAAACAAAAAAACTCGAAACTTTCACTGAAAACAATCTTCTTCTGGTGATGTTTTTGTGTTTTTGCTTCTTATTGACCCAGTTTTAGTTTTGCTTCAGTGACTCTTACATACCCAACTCAAGTTTTTCAAAAAATCTTCCTAAAGTGAGTCACTTTCTCCTTTCTTCTATTCATGTCATACTGAGTTTTTTCTTTCTTTCTTTCTTTCTTGTTTTGTTTATTGTTTAGTTTTTGTTTGAAATTAATGCGAGTTTGAAGTTTTGGTTAGTGGGTTTGTGTTCTTTTTCACTTAAATTAGTTGTTTAGTTCAATCTGTGAATCCTGATATCATTGCCCAATTGCTAGTTTTGGTGTTCTCAGTGGGTTGTGTTTTCCCATTTCTTGCTTTTCTGTTTTTTAATTGTTGTGATTCTAATTTCAGGCTTGCTGTATATAATTTTGTAGCTTCCTGATGTTGTTATTGCCTTCAGAATCAGAACTCTTTCAGGTCAACCAGAAATGCTAGGTGCTTTCAAATTTATCATCGTTTCCATTAGTTTTGAGTGAAAGTTTAGGGTGTTGTAGAATAAGATTTAGAGTCAACCACAAGTTTAGGTTTTTAAAATTGTAATAAAAGACTATATTGTATGTTTTATGTATGAGTTGAATGAAAGTGTAGTAGGTATTCTTCCTGCTAAAATGCATTTCTGATTGCAGTTGACAAAAACAAACTTTTGTTGACGATGTTTCTGCGACTCGGACAGATTGGGTTTTTGGATACTGGCAAAAGCAATCCTTCCTGGAAGTTCCTCTTTTTGTTTTTCATCTTTACTGTACTATTGTGTTTTGGTTCATGATACCATTTGACATTCGGATTTACTAGTCTTTGGTAGATGCAAATTTGAAGAATTATCGATATGGATGATGGTACTTTTTCGCCTAATTCAACGTTTGGAGCCTTCCCGGATACTGCCGTGGATTTGGATTTCATGGATGAGCTCTTGTTGGAAGGATGCTGGTTAGAGACCTCAGATACATTCGACTTTTTACAGCGGGGTCCTTTAAGTTCTGGTGCTGTTAATGACCCATCACAGTTTTTGCCTTACTCAGAGTCTAATACTGGTTTGAATATAAACCTACAACCTCATCAACAAGTCTATCAAGAACAAACAGAAAGGAAATTCTCTGGAAATCCTTCACTAGGTTTTCCAAAAATAGAAGAGCTTCAGGAAACCGATTCTCAAAACCCTGCTGGTTTTGAGACTACTACTTCTGTTCAATCTGGTAATTTTCCTGTTGATGGTCCTGAATCAGGCAGAAGTTTGTGGATTGCACCTAGTGCGAGTTCAAGTCCTTCTTCATCAGTGAAGGACAGATTATTTCAGGCTATTTTTCGTTTGAAAGAGTACGTAAAAGATAGGAATGTCCTTGTTCAGATATGGGTGCCTGTAAGAACAGAGGGCAGACATGTCCTTACTACTGTTGGCCAGCCATATTCTCTTGATCCAAATTGCAAGAGTCTTGAAAATTACAGAAATGTTTCAGAAGCCTATCAGTTTGCAGCTGATGAGGATTCTAATGAACTGGTTGGATTGCCTGGTCGAGTTTTCTTGCGGAAGTTGCCTGAATGCACTCCTGATGTTTGTTTTTTTGGCAGTGATGAGTACCCACGGGTTGATTATGCACAACAGTGCAAGGTTCGTGGATCTTTTGCCCTTCCTGTTTTTGAACAAGGCAGTAGGACTTGCTTGGGTGTTGTTGAGATTATCACAACCAGTCAAAAGACTAATTATCGACCTGATCTTGAAAATGTTTGCCAAGCTCTTGAGGTCTTTTCTTCTTCTTTTTCCCTTGCTTATCTTCTCTTCTTTTAGTTCTTTTTCATTTTTCTTGCATAGTTTCAGAGTTCAAAAGTCTATTCTTAAAATGTGAAGAGTTGCAAACTTTACATTAATTTGTTGAAAGATTGTTGAATGAAAGCAAAAGATGGCTACAAAATGCTACATTTCATGTGCCAACGTTTAGTGGATGACCAAAAGTATATGCGATTTGCTTGTAAAATTTATGATTGTTTGTACATACATAGACACCATTCATGACTCCATGAGCTATCCCTGAATGTGCCTGCCCTGCTTTTGAAAACGTTTTCCTCATTCCATACTTCTTGATGGATGTGACAAGAAGTTTGCTTGGTCAAAATGACATTAGACTCTTGTGTATTCTGTTTCCAGCTTTTATATTTGCTTGGTATCTTTATATACTGTCATAGTCTACATTTTGGTAGTACTTTGTTGTGCCTTGACTTTTTTTTTTGGCCATTTTTTTCCCCGAAAAGACCTTGCAGAAGAACCTCTGGTTATTGCTCCTCATTCTATAATTCTTCTCTTTCATCACCTGTGAAGTAAAATAAGAACTATTTTCCTTATATTCTAGTCTAAATAAGAATATTCATTTGCAGGCTGTTAATCTTAGGAGTCCACAAAATTTCAGCATGCCATGTGCAAAGGTAGGCAGATGGTTAAGAATTATATATGTTCTATAATGTCGTGATGAATATCTGAGGTCACTGATGTTCTTACTTTTTCAGACTCGCTGCAAGTCATACCATGCAAGATTGCATGAGATAGCAGAAGTTTTGACTTCTGTCTGCCAGAGACATAGCTTGCCTTTAGCTCTGACGTGGGTCTCATGTGTGGGTGAAGGTGAAGGTGGATGCCTGCAGTCTGATGAGAATAATGCTAATTTTTTTCATATTGTGGATTCTGCTTGCTTCATGGCCAATGAAAAACTATCAGGCTTTCTTGATGCATGCTCTGTGCACCAGCTCCTTCAAGGCCAAGGACTAGTTGGCAAAGCATTCTCAACAGGAAAACAGTGTTTTGTAGCTGACATAACTGCATTTAGCAAGTCAAAGTATCCTCTCTCTCATCATGCTCGGTTTTTTGATTTATGTGCTGCTATAGCAATTCCACTACAGAGCATAAACACTGGACTGGTTGAATATGTCTTGGAATTTTTCTTGCCAAAGGAATGCCAGGACACTCAAGAGCAAAAATGGATGCTGAACTCGTTGTCTATGTTTATAGAACAATCTTGCCAGACTTTAAATCTTGCCATGGGCAAGGAGCTGGAGGAAGTCATATTACCCATTAGGGAAACGGAAGTTGCTTCAGATGTTTCTTCCCCTTCAAAAGAAACATCTCCAGAACAGTCATCTTGGGTTGCACACATGATAGACGCCCAACAAAAGGGTAAAGGTGTCTCTTTATCATGGGATTATCATATAGAACCAAAAGAAGAGTTCAAGGTGATGACACATTGGGATGATGCTCAGGCAGAATCATACCATAGGCAGGTTTTTCCAGAGCTTGGGCAATTTCAGCAGAACTCTGTGGCCAAAAGTAATGTTGCGGGTGGTGGAGACTCTTCTTCTCTTGGTGGCCGTCGGTTGGAAGGAATCAGAAAAGCAGGTGAGAAGAGGCGGACCAAGACAGAGAAGACAATCAGCTTGCAAGTTCTTCGACAATATTTTTCTGGGAGCCTTAAAGATGCTGCTAAGAGTATTGGTGGTAGGGAAATTTTTAATTATAGTTGGAAATCACATAATCTTGTTTCAATTGGATAGAAAAATTGAATATTTGGTTCAGATAATTGAGGCCTAACTTGTTGCTATCTTTGATTTTGGGGGAACCAACTTGATACTTTCCTGAGAGCTTGAAAATCAAGTTTTCTCATTAAGCATAATTAATTTTGTACATTGCATATAGTAATAGCATTTTGAGCCAATGTTCTTCCAAATCCTTGCTCAAAATGTGTACATCTGAACTCTGAACTCCAGTTATTACTAGTAACAGAAGCTAAGCTCTACTTGGGAGAGACTTTCGACATAATCTCTTGTTGGAAGAGATTTCTTTGACAGCTAACTGATATGACAGTATCATATTATCTTTTAATCAAATCAGCAGTGGGTGGAATAAAGTCTTATAGAAGCTTTGTGTATTTACAGTATGAAAAGGGAATTACTATGACCGAATAAATTGAAAATGGAAATGTATGTTTATGTCTTTCAAAAGATATTTTTGATTCGTTCCAAGTGCTCCATTTTTTACGAACTTAATTACCGAACTCTTTTTCTCTTAAAGTTGCTATGCACATTCACTTCCATTCTGAGTATCCTTGAGGATGCAGTGGCATATATATATATCAGTGATTTTTCTACATACAGCCTGCTGATTGTTTTCCCTTTGTTCGGATTGCAGTGTGCCCTACAACTCTAAAAAGGATATGCAGGCAACACGGGATCACCCGTTGGCCTTCACGAAAGATCAAGAAGGTAGGTCACTCTTTAAGGAAACTCCAACTTGTGATTGATTCAGTGCAAGGTGCTGAGGGTTCTATTCAAATTGGGTCCTTCTATAATAGCTTTCCAGAATTGAGCTCCCCAAACTTTTCTGGGAATGGTCCTTTTTCATCCATGAAGACAAGTGACCACTTGAATCCTTTAAATCCCCAACCTGACAATGGTTTATTCAGGACGGGTGTTACTGTTTCAAAAACCCCATCCTCGTCATGCAGTCAGAGCTCTGGTTCAAGCACTACTTGTTCCACTGGAGCAAAACAGAATACCACCACTGTCAATGCCTTGAGCAGTGGAGATGCATTGAATGCAGAAGACTCTGGTGGGATGCTAAAGCGAGCTCACAGTGATGCAGAATTACACGCCTTGAATCCAGAAGAACCAAAGGTTCTTGCAAGATCACAAAGCCATAAAATATTGGGTGAGCAAGTTAATCTTGAGTCCCTACCTCCCTTGCCAAAAAGTAGAAACCACACTCCACGAGATAGCAGTACCTTTAGAGTCAAGGCAACTTTTGGAGAAGAAAAAATACGGCTCAGGTTGCAACCGAACTGGCTGTTTAAAGATGTCCAACAAGAGATTGCAAAGCGTTTTAGTTTAGACGATTTCAACAGAATCGATCTCAAGTATCTGGATGATGATCATGAGTGGGTTCTTTTGACATGCGACGCTGACCTAGAGGAATGTATAGACATATATAAATCATCTCAGAGCCGCACAATCAAGATCTCCCTTCATGTAGCTTCTAACCTGAAAGCAGGAAAGGTGGTGCATAGCTCTGCGCCATCCTAGAATGATGGTCAATTTCCTTTAGTTCACAGCGCCAGAATTCAAAGAGTATATATGGTTAGAATGTTGTGGAGCTGGCAGCTTGTCGAATTGGTGGGAGATCTTGTTAAATGATTAGTAGATTAGACATTGTTTCACTTTCATTTTAGCGTAACAGCCATGGAATCTACTTTTTATGGATCATTGGGTGTTGTGAAAGCATAAGAAACTGTAGAAACTATGGGGATCAGAATAAGGAATTTGCCTGCATGTGAATCATGTAATTGCATCATTGATGATGATGATGATGTTTGTTAGACTAGACAGATATTGGATTAAGAGGACTGATGGTGTGGATTATCACACCTGCTTTCTTTACTATGCCTGTATATGATTCTAAGGATATAATACTGAGGCTTGAAAGCTTCAATGGTGCCCCAAATTCTTTGTAACTTTCCATTTTAATAGTAACTGCATTGAATGTATGGTAAATTATCATTCTCTGTGAACCTCATTGAACACAATGTAGTCAAATGGGAATGGTAGTTTATATCAAAGTTTTGTTAACCATTCATAATGAGAGGTTAGTTCCAAGTTGCAACCAATGGAATGGAAAAAAAAAATAAATACAAAAACAAGCTAATCAAACTCCACTATCAGGCTTCTTGACACTCTTACCAGAAATCTTATTACTCATAAGGTCCAAACTCTGAAGAACAAATTTTAGCAATATAAAAGATGTTATTGATTGTTGTTTTGAGATGCATAAGTGGTGACCAAGAACAATAAGAGGGTCTATGATTCAGTTTCGAGAAACACAAGTGGAAGAAGGAATAATTGGGGTGTAAATGATGGGACCAAATCAATTCCCAAGCTTTAATTGGATATTAATCACTATAATATCAGAACACGCACAATTGCAGGGAACCTGGTAGACATGCTTTATAAAGTTTCAATACCAACTTTAAGTACCATTTAAGTGGGACAGCATCTTGTTTCCAGGGAGCTGGCTGCTACTGAAAACCTGGAAAAGATCCTAATAATAAAAAGCGGAATCATATCCCTGCGCATCACTTTAGGTAGGCCATTAATAAAACTAAAGCCAGATGAAACTACGGAATATTGAAACTCAATGAAGGAAAACAACAGAAGGCAGAAAGAAGCATTAAGATAAATCGAGATATTTGCTATTTATTTGGAAACTATATGCTATTCCGGATTTTAGGTCATATTCTGTTTGCCTAAATCCACTTACTGACATTTGGTCAATTTCAGCAGAAGTGTAGTATTTATCTTCAGTGTTATCCTAACTAGACTCAAAAGTATAGCAGTATAACAAGTGAACTTTGACTCCGTATCAGAAACTTCCTCAAGCCACAAGAAGCACATCAAGAAGAAATGAACCTGCAAAAGATAGAAGTGACGATCATGGGTGGCCAAAACCAACACACTTAACAATACGAAGGCATAGTAAGAACATATGCTAGACAACAAAATGCCGGTTCCATCTACCTTGCCAGATGTTATTTAATGCAAGAAAATATGCTTGTGTTTGATCTACATTGCCAAATGTTTTTCACTACAAGACCAAACACAATAAATAAATAAATAAATAAAATTGCTGTTAGATGTTTATTGAAAACTTGTGGTAAAAGACAATTGCACAAGAAGGGGAAGAAAAGATTCATTACCGAATGCTGGTGACATTGAAGCAGGGTACTGGAAGAGGTGTTCAGAATGCAGTCCTTCACAACTTGTACCATATCATTTGCTGTTTTGATGCTTCTAATACCAGCATGTGAGGAGACCCTGATTTCAACAATCAGAGGAACAACCACGACATGAAAAGCTACCTCTGAGTCTACAATAGATGGAGCAAGAATTCAGAAGTGCTGCTAGGAATGGCAATTAAGTGAAAAAGAAATATTTGAGTGAAATTAAAGCACTATAACCATACCTGAGTTGTAACAAATGGTCGTTGATCTTGGCATTCAGCTGGACCTCTCAACAGAGAGCAAATAATGAACACAGATCTTGAGGAATCATGAAACTCCATTACCAGCGTCCCAATAATCAAGGAAGTCATATTTCTGGGGATGGAAACTTGGTAAGCTTCCTTGACCCCAACCCTTCTGTACTCGCCTAAGAGTTTTCAATGCAATGCCACTGCCATCATCTCTGTGAAAGAATAGGTAAAAAGTACAACATCAGTAAAAAAAAAGGAAGAGGCACAAGCTGCATAGCCATCTCCAGCAGTAAAGCAAGAGACATCAAAGTGAATTAACCCATTAAATACAGAAAAAGAAAAAAGAATCAGATATGAGGATCACCAAATTAATACCCAGCGAGTTAATTTATACTCCTCCATGCTACTAGATAAATACATCAGAATGCAATTGGTATATAATTACCTTTACCCAATATTTTCCCAAAAAAGACATCATGCAAACAAATTCCTTCAAAAGCAAATCATTTAGCATTATCTAAAGGAAAAAGAAAAGAATATTGAAGTCTGAATTTAGTAACAAGATCAAAGCAGAAAAGTCTGAAGAATTGAATCACAAAGTACTTTTATCAACCATACCTGTGCAAGATTGTCTGCCAATCACTTCCACCATACTTATTTTCTTTTCTGTCAACTAATTTCCTGGTACTTTGGTGAACCTTATTTACCACCTTACTCTCTGTAGCCATCTCCATCATCCTCTCTGCAAGTTCATCAGCCTCATGCTTGTTTCCCCTTTTACCCAAAGCATCAATTACGGGCATGAATGAAGCAGGATCAAACCCATATCCTTTATCTATCATCTTATGCAGGATGCCACTAGCTATTTCTAACTTATCATCCTTGGCAAGTCTGTCAATGAGATCTTTGTATAGGAAGTTTCCCAAATCAAAAGATCTATCTAAAGAAGCTTCAAATAACTCTCTAGCTGAGATGATTTCCCCTGCAACAAGTAACTCATTGAACATTAAACTATAAAGGCCCTCTTTGTGGCCACATACGCTCAGAGCAGTCTCAAAGGCCTCCTGTGCTACTCTAAAATCATTTGCTTTACAGAAGGCCCTTATTAGCATTTTGAACGTAGAAATGTTAGGAGGTATGCCCTTTTGCAGCATTTCATCTAAACAGGAAGCAGCATCTTCTATTTTACCCCCTTCACAGAGACATCTAATTATATTATTATAAGTGCAAACATTGGGAGAAACTCCTCTTTCTCTCATCTCGTCTATCAGTCCATAAATTTCAAATATTTGATTCTTACTTCCTAATCCCAGGATCAGTGAATTATAAGTTTGTAAGCTCTTACTGCAACGTCTTTTCTCCATGTCTTTAAGTACTCGAAATGCAGATGATATCTTTCCCTCTTTACAGAAACTATATATAAAAGTATCATAAATCACCGAATCAGGTTGCAAATTTTTCTCCTTCATCTCAATAAACATCTTTTTAGCATCATCAAGCCTTCCAGCATTGCATAAACCACTAATTATGGTTGAATATGTAATCAAATCAGGCAAGCATTTCTTCTTGCTATTACCATCATCAACTAGGCCAATAAATGAGTTCCCTAAGTTCCCAAGAGCAGCACTTCCATGATTCCACATCTCATTTGCAATCTCAATTGCTCTGTCCAGTTTTCCACCAGTACATAGACCATGAATGACAATATTGCAGGTCACGGTATCAAAACCGTAACCTCTTTCATTCATTTTTTGCAGCAAGTCCTCAGCTTCTGATATTCGCCCTTCAACATAAAGACTATTCAGCAGAATGTTGCATGTGTAAGTAGTAGGAAAACAGCCATTCCTTATCATCTCATGCAGAACATTGTTGGCCTCAAGTACCTTCCCATTACTACAGTATCCATGGAGTAAAGTGCTATAAGTTACTGTATCTGGAGAAATACCACTGCTTCTCATTAAACCCATAACCATCCTGGCATCAGAGAGCATTCTATTCTTGCATAGCCCATCCATCAATATGTTATATGTATATATATTAGGTTCTACTCCATTATCTACCATCTCTTTAAGAACTACTTCAGCATCTAAAAGCTTCCCATTCCTGACCAAACCCTTCAGCCAAATGTTATAACTCTCTAAGTTCAATAAACCACCATTTTTTGTAATGGTCTCAACCAGGGTCTTAGCTTCCTCCAGCATTCCTTCCTTGCAGAATCCTTCAAGCATCAAATTATACGTTACAGAATTAGGCCGTGGTAGTCCTAACTCTTCATCTATCTGCATGTCTCTAAATATCCTAGAAGCTTCAAGAATCTTCCCCGCCCTACAAAGAGCCGATATCCTAGAATTGAAAGTCACGACATCAGGAAATAAGCCATCCTCTCTCATCTTCTCTACCAGTTTTTCAGCATCATCAGTCTTACCATCCCTACAAAAACTTGAAATCAAAGTATTATACACAACCCTATTGGGAGAAACCCCTAACAACCTCATCAAATCCAAAACCTCCAAACCCTCACTAATACGCCCAGCTCTACAATACCCACGAACCAAAATCGAAAAACTAAACTCATTAGGTCTACAACCCTTCTCAGACATTTTATCAAACAACTCCCTCGCGTCCTCCAAATGACCCGAATCACAAAGCGCACGTATCAAAAGATTAAAAGTATAAGTCTCCGGAGAAACCCTAGCAACAACCATATCTTTATACAACCACAAGAGACAATCTATACGTCTTTTTCTAATACAACCCTCGAAGAGAACATTATACAAATAGATAGAAGGCGGGTTTTCAGGCAAATGAATGCGTATGGCTTTGAATTGCGTGTAAGCTTTATCGAACAAATCAAATTTAGCCAAGATCTTGACAAGTGAAGTAAGGGAAGAATGAGAAATTTCACGGGGTTGTAAAGAGAAGAGGAGATTGTGAAGAGTGTCGAGTTCTTGAAACATCTTTGAGGAAATGAGGATGTGAGCGATGGCGGGAATGGAGTTAAGAGGGAGATCGGTTGTGGGTGAAGAGAAAATACGCTTGAAGAGTTGCCATGCTAGTTTTGGATTGTTCGTGTTCTTGAACAGAGCTTTTCTGAGTTTGGTGCTTTGCTCCATTGAAGGCTCACGGAGTGTTTGTCTCCACAGTTCAAAAATTAGTTTTGTTCGTTGGTTTTTCTTGGTTGTAGTGGTGGGACACAGAGATTGCATTTCTATGATCCTTTTAATTACAAAAAATATTAAACCAATAAATAAATATAAAGTATTAAAAGAGTAAACGACTTTTTCCCACCCAAGGTAGCCAATCGCCAGCATTCCAGCATTATTGTAATCCTACACCATTACCACTCTCTTTTCCGTTCATCACTTACTAAAATCTTTTAAACTTACTCCCGCTAACCAGTCAATCACTAACAATCAAGCAATTTATGAAACGCACAATCACCTATCTCAAGTTAGATTCCAACCACCACCAAAATCCAATCTAAGCAATCCCAATCACTAAAATTCAATCTGTTACCACCAAAAAATTCACCGACTTGTTCTTCGTTTGTCATCGAATAGCAAACCCTATGAGAAATATATTTTATAAAGTAACGAAATATAAACTTTAAGTATTAAAATTGTATTTTAAAACTTTTTTTGTGAAAACGTGTCATTAAGGTAAACTTTGAGTGAGAAAAAAGTCGTTTACTCTATTAAAAACATTAAATTTTTTTTTTTTTTATAAATCTAATACATAGTATTAATATTGAACTATTGCAATCTGATTCTGATTCCTTGAATCAACTTCTTAATTAATACATTGAACCATTGAATTGAACATAACAAAACATCTATAATCTCTTTTTATAATATGTAAAGATTGAATTACAGAGTATGAAATAAAAGAATGTATATGACAACTTCTTTTTCCCATTATTTAGGTTGTGAAATGTAGACTATCTTTCTTATTTACATGATAAAATGTTTACTAAAATGGAACATATCATGAATTAACTCAAGCTTGCAGATGTAGAGGGCTCTTCAACTTCCACTTTCTCAACAATTACATGCCTTGATGGTGGACCAAACAAACTCAATACCACCTGAAACCCAGAAAACCAAAATATTATTCAATATGTTATCTACCCAAGGTGTATGGCAATGTTCTTGTATAGTTTCAGGCACAAATTTGATGAGACGTGCAACAGGATTCTATGGTACAACAAAGATATTACTTATTCGATGATCAAAGAACTCAAAGCGCAATTAAATGGGAAATCTGAAGGGTGACAGACATGGTAAAGTGTGATTTACTTACCGGTAAAAACACAAGTCCATGCAAGAAACCGATGAGAACCAAAGCGAGGTACATTTGGAAGTAATAAACCTGCAAAGTGATTAAAAAAAAAAACTATTTTTAATACACAATGATAGCAAAAATGATTGGAAAGTGAGAGGGAAAGGTCACAGACCACAAAAATTTCAGATCTTGCGAAGCAAAGCACGATTACTCCAACAAGTTTTGTGACCGTAATTCCACTGCCAAGTCCAAACCAAAGTACAACTTTAATTTCTAAAGGGTAAAAATTTAAGAACAAAATGACTACAATGCCAAGGAATTGTTAATTGATCATTCTATAGGGACACAATAACAGTTCCGCTCAATGCCATGGCCAATAGATCAAGAGTTACTATGATTAAGTAAACAAAAGGTATTATAAATATGTTCAAAATTAACAATGATGAAAGAATATATCATGAAAAATAGAAACTGCAAAACATTTTCTTCACCGTCCTGATGTCCCGCATGGAAGGTTTGTCAAGGTAAAATCAGATTGAGGTAAAAAATTCACGACACCTAAGGGTTTCGATATCAAACTTAAATAGAAACAGGATAGCACAAATACCGCACAAATAAAGTTATCCACCAAAAAGGCAAAACAACATAATACAGTGTACAAATTGTCATCTATACACCAAATATATCTTATCTGATAAAATAATAGACCAAAAGATGAAACCATATCATCAGCACATTTGGACAAAGAAAATAAAATAGATGGTTAACCTGAAGACGGAAGCTCCCATTGTACTCAGAGCCTCTTTCATTCGTTGGTCCCTATTCCCATGGCTTACCTGCATAGGACAGCAGCAAATTGTAATCTCACTGCAAATTATAAAATCTAGGCAAATGTATTATAAGTAATCAATGACATCTATATTATTGCAGTGTGAAAATGTTTGCCAAGAGATACGTGTTAAATAGGAATTTTAAGAGGTTTAGGGGCACTATTACGTGTGAACAAACATGATGCTTGTCTTTCATACCACAAAAATTGATATAATAACAAGACAAATGAAAACTTCGAACAAATTGCATAGGTACACATGACTAAGGATATACAACCCTGACCATCTGCATCCTCTGAATGAAAAACTTCAATGTAAATAATAAGAGGCTTAAAAAATTACTGCTGTAAGCACTGATACTAACCAAGAAGGCGTGCACTATATGCACACAAAATTCAACAGCAATCCCTATAGACATTATAAGGTTTACAACGGAGACCGCATTCAGTTGAATATCCAGAATTGCCATAACGCCCTACAGCATCCAATAAGGAATAAGTCTTCTACAAATTGAAAGATTTATGGAACATTATGTATAATAGTCAAAGCAGAACATTTACCAAGAGATCCACTACAATCATCACCAATACAAGTAGAATGATTGCTGAACTCCACAGACTGATTTAGAAGAAACAAATATTAACAAAAAGTGAAAAAATGTAAGTTAAAAAGAAAAAAACGACTTGGATGTAAACAATGTAAAATGAGAACCAGAAAAGGATATCAGACCTGGATGTAATAATCAGACAAACAATAAATATAGCACCTGTTATTAACAGATGAGATATTCAGTTAGATAAAAACAAAATTAATAAAATACTGAAATGTGAAAATGCAACTTGAACATATAAAAAAGCAATAATACAAAGCTAATAAACAAAGATAATAGAAAGAAATACAGTATAAAAATATCCCAAAATAGAACTCGAAAGATTAAAGGAAAGTAATTGAAATCCGGATAGCAAATTCTTCCATGAAAGACGCAACCTTCATGGTAAAAGTTGAAAAAGAAAAGTCAAGTTAAAATTACAAGGTGAATAATATGAGCAGCATCTTGATTAATCCAGCAATATGAAGCACCAAAAGACTATACCATATTGCAGTATCAGAATGTAATGCAAGCATGAGAATTGAAGAGGATAGTTAACATATTAATCTAGAAAATCTATTATTATAAAATAAAACTAGCTTTGAAGATATATAATTGACCCTATAATCATTTGCAATACTGACCAAGTGCTATAGCAATGTTGATCAAAGCAATCCTCCAAATATCCAGATATTGCTCAAAGAAGATATAGAACACAGAATATGGAAAGATCTCGATCTACATCAGAAAAGTGATGTCAGTACAGCATTACAGCAGACCATTTCCACAGAATTATGGGATAACATGCAAACAACTGATGCAGCACCACAAGAAAATTATTAAGATATGAACCATAATTATATACTATCTCCATGTACTGTTATACGTTTTTTTTTTTTTTCATTTTACTTGTATTTATGAAAATTGGCATAACTGCAGAGCTCGCTAACCAGGGGTACTGCAGCTCAACATAGTTTTAAAACATGGGAGGGACTACCAGCAGAATGTGCTGGACGCATCTAGTTAGAACTCAATTTACAAGAAACCGGTACAACCACCTTCCAGTGAAGGATGGGCACACTCTGTTCGAGAAGTTCATAAGAACTTAGGCACAGAAGAAACCAACTAACCACCTCGGCAACAAGCACATTATGTTATATATGCATGGGAAACTAAGCATGAGAGGTGGCTAGACAATTCAACCATTAACCATGTCGAAAAGATAGACCTCCAACATGATAGCATATAGATTATAGATGAAATAAAAAGCAATCTAGCCACCAATATATATGCATGCGAAACTAAGCGTGAGAGGCAGCCAGACAAATTAACCCTTAACCATATTGAAAAGATAGACATCCAATATGATAACATGTATAGAGTATAAACGAAATGAAAAGCAATCTAGCCACCAATATCATCATCTAATAGCATCCTTGAAGGACCGAAAATAGCATACTACTCCATAATTGCTCCAAAAAGACTGCACAGAGCTTAGTCCTGGAACAATGGAGGCTAAAACGTATAAAATTGCTCTAGAAAGTTGATTTTAAACCTTTAAAGAATCAGAAATTTTTGAGCTGAACTCCCTTGCTGCTCGCATTGAACTAACATAGTCACCCTGAAGGAAATAACAGTCCAACAAAAGTGAAATATTCAACATCATCTTTGCAAATAGAACAAATACAATTCTAGTATCAAGGTGCTGCCATACTTGTTTGTTAAGTGGTGTATGATATGTACGAAACTCTGATGCTCGTATAACACCACTCTCATACCCTGTCAACAAGTCAAATATATAAAAAAATGAAAACAACCCACTCATCTGATTAGGCAGGCTTTGGGTCTACATAATTACCAAAATAAGCACCAGAAGAAGATTATCTAAATACAAAAAGAATATTGTTTTACTAACCAGTTAGATCCAAACTGTTGGTGTAAGCCCCATGACCACCCTTTGCACAATCAGCAGATGGCAATGCGTTGAGGAACCACGGGAGCTTCTCCCTAAATTGTCCCGTAGACGGGCGATTGTTAACCAAATCTGAGTGGCGAAAGCACTGGATTCAAACCAAAAAGGAAGTCCTTTAAAGCATTCAAACTTTTTTTTTTTTTTTTTTTTTGAGAAGAAACTAAAAGATATCATTACTTGAAGGTGATTAAAGAAAAAGGAAGTATCTTGAAAAGCTTTAGAGACCAAAGCCCAAAGAGAAGCAAGCAAATGAACTCTATCCCACAAAACAAGAATATCTTCCTCACATTTATCTTCGAAAATTCTTTTGTTTCTTCTTTAAAACCTTCAATTTGATATTACTGAAAAGTAGATTAAGCAAGCATAAAGCAACTTGTATTTTTTAATGCTTCTAAAATATAAAAAGATGTCCAGCCATTCACACAAGAGGAGAGGATTACCGTTGTACAGTCTTTGCAGACTCCACCTATGCCACAGGGTTCTTCATCAGGTGAACAGCAAGGTGGCTGGAGAAAAGAATTAATGCTTTAGTAATCTAATAGTACATCCAACACTTCAAAACAAATTGAACCAGGTGAAAAAGGCTTAAAGTTGGAAAATAGAAGTTATGAAAATCATGATATGACTATAAGATACTGATTAATACTTTACGAGGAACATAGTAATGCACAAAACTGACTAACTAGATCATCGACATATATATGCACTGTAGATTGGTATATGGGGTGTGGAATAAGATAATAATGTGAATGTCATCAATTTTAGAATGGCACATTTGACAGGAGCGGAAACCTGATCATCAGGTGGACAATAAGTGCCGTTCAAAAATTTCCTACAGCAGCCAAAAGCCTCTGGAGATGTCCATACGAGAAAGTCATCAAGCCATGACGCGGCTGGCTTAGCAATGTAGCTTGACTCTGGAATTAACGATGCTTTTGATATCTGAGAAATGGAAGAAATACATTGAATATTAGTACACAGACATAAAGAAAAGAAAAAAAAAATGAACTTATAGTTAAAACATGAGAAGAAAAATTTATCATCAAATTATAATTGCAGCCTATGACTTTCTCTTTTGTTCCATCACCTATATTCTGATTTGGTAGAGGACTCTGAATACTAATAGGCAACAAAACTGCGTTTAACTTTCAAGCAGTATATACAGTGTGATCTTTGGAACTTGAACACCAGTAAATAGCTTATAAGGATATAAAACTACTCAGAGAATCTTGATATGTATGTCACATGTATCATGAGTAAAAGGTGACGTTTAACATCCAATATTGAAGTGAAAATATTACCTCATTCAAAAGAGAGTTTGAATCACACTGGCTGATGGAGCATAACTGGTTTGTCTGTCTTGATTCCAAGCTGAGTATGAAAGCCATTTAACATCAGAAGAAATAGCCAGGCGAAGCTTTATGTCAATTATTGTGCTTGGTTGGGTTAACAGTAAAGCAACAATAGACGAACATTATTGAAAGGACACAGAAACGACTCAACCAAGCCCTAATACCAACTACTTGGGGGCTGCTAGAACTTTTTACCCTCATCTTTATATGACTAAACCCTGGGTCAAATTATCAGCAATCATACATCTGTGCTCTAATCTATGTTAACCTTGAATATATGTCCTTCTTTTAAAAAAAGATGGCATACAATAGGATCAAAGTGGACAAAAGAGTATGATATAACAACCATACTAATACCTGTAGTTGAAATCCTTCACAACAAAATATAATGGAGGTCCAACTCTTAGATATTCAGAGACATCGTTGAAATATCCCTGACGCAAATAAGATTTTGACAGTAAGGACGAGGTCCTACAAAAGGCGAATATAAAAATAATAAAAAATCAAATGACATAAATAGGCTAAGAGTACTCTGAACCTGAAGGTAAGAATCCCGAGGAAGCACAATCTGTTGCTCCAAACCAGCTTCAAGCCTTGTAGATAGTGCCTATTAAGAAAAAAGGAAAAAAAAATCAGAATGCTAATATAACATTTTCAAGATACCAAATCTATATATATATATATATATGTATAAACAATAACTTATAAATACAAAAGGATTAGAGAAAAGTAACTATGTAATCATGAGCAACTTACTATGCTTGCCAAAGCGAGAGCAAGAAATATGGCAATGACTATCATTTTCACTCCCCAGAATCCAAGAAATGGAGCATGAACTTCCTACAATATAGTAATAATTATATTGACAGGGAAGACACAAAAATATAGATGACTTCCCATGTTTTAACCCAAAAGAAATTACTATTCTTAACATAATCCAATAGAATATATTTTAATCTTTTCAATAACACTACCTTTCACGCTTAATAAGAAGAATAAAGTCTCTGTGGTTACCAAGGAATATTCATTTGGAGATACCGTGATACATACCTTCATAAACCGTGCCAGCAGTCCAGGTGCTCTCGGATTAATGCCTACACTTAACCAAAATAATTTGATCAGAGCTGATTGTATTTAACAAAAGAGAAATCTAACACTATAATTTAACATTAACAAATTTAAGGAATACATGGCAAAGATGTTGTGAATGTTTAAACAATTACCTTCATCGGATTCTCCAGAAGCAGAATGAATTTTTATACATGGAAAACAATCAATCCTACCATCTTGAACTCTCAAACAATCAAAAACTATCAGTGCAACAAAGGCCGTAACTTGCAGAAGAAAATCCAGTAGAACAGCCAAAGCTACAGGAACACCATTATAAACAGAGATCAAGTGCTAAGCATTTAAAAGTTTCAAAGTTAATCTATCAAGATTAGGAGAGAATATTGGGACCTGACCTGCAAACATGGAGAAGACACGGCATGCGGGCATAGGAATGAAACTTCCGACCGCAAATGCCAAAAATTCAGATAAACTAGCTAGTGTTATGGATGGCCCAACTTCAACAAGTGCATTGCTTATTCGTTCCTCTAAAGGTAACTCCAATGGCTGACGTTTAACAGCATGAACCAATATACACATGTTATCCACTCCGACCTGATTAATTTTTGAAGGAAGCATCACACATATTATAATTGGTGATGGCCACAGCATGACAATGAATTTAATCAGGTAAGTAAAATCTATAAACCAAAAAATAAGAAAACAGCAACATTCAAAATATTTGGAAATAAACTTACAGCTAAGACAAGGAAAGGAATAACTTCCATTATGATTAATGTAGATTTAACTCCAATGGCACTGAAAACTCCAACAGATCCAAGGACAGAAAGCATGACCAGTATAACTCCAGAAAGACCAAGCAACACCTGTATACCATTAGTTTCAAATGTGAGTTGCATATACTAAACACCACAATAATCTTCATTACATAGATACAGATACAAGAAAATGTTAATTTCCTGCACATGCTATTCCAGCATGTGTGTATAAGTGTGAATATGTTGTATACAAGATGGTTTTGACAATAGAATAAAAACTTCAGTAAAGGTTTTTTTAACCTTTTAGTAATATATGAAACAATGATGTCAATGAATTTTTTCCTTCTAATAAAAAATTACTCACCTAGGGGTAACAATTAATCACAAAAAACCTTCATTTCTCCATAAGTTTGATCACAATAATTTACCAGGACCATCTCTAAAATCTTCTGTATTAATTATAGTAGGCTACCTAGGGTTGGGATTTGTCCCCGGAATTCCGAGGACCCGCCCCGCCCTGTCCCCGGGGACGGGGATAGATGCCAACACGAAGATAGTGCAGTTGGGTGGGGGCAGTCGAACAACAAACCCAAACTCAACCAGTTCCAACAAACCACTCCAACAACCAGACAACAATCAATCCACAACCCACAATCAACCAAACAACAAAAGCACGCGGAGGCAGGCGTGTGAGCGAGGAGACTGGTGAGGCAGCAGTCGATGCGATACGTCGCAGGAGACAACAAGGGCGTGCGATCTGGTGTGACTGACAGTGCGATTGATCGCATGAGTGGGAGGCATGATCGATTGCGCAATCGAGCACAATGGTGGTGCCACTACGAGGACTAGGGGTCGAGAGAGAGCAACGGCACGAAGGAACTCGCAACAGGCACTATCGAAGGCACAAAGACAATCGACAGCGCTTGCTCTTGATATATTTTTCCCCATTGTCCAGGACAGGGGCGGGGATTCCCCGAGGGGACGGGACGAGAACGAGACAAGGAATGGGAAACCCGACCCTGCCCCCATCCCCAAGGCTACCACATACTTTCAACATCTTAAACTAGTGCATGGATGAACATCTATAATATTTTACCAAGACCAAATCTAAAATGTAAAATATAGTGGATGATAACTTTAGGCCAAAATGAATTCATACCTTGGATGAGATATAGAAAGTAGATAAACGAGATGCATCTCCCAGTGCCACAGATATGTAGGCAAACATCACAAGATAGCTTGCCTGAGATGGAGATGGAGAAAACAGGAGAAAAGATGAGAAATCAAAGAGAATGACCAATCGACAAGTGATAATAGGACATCAAATCAAAAAGATTATTCAAAACAATAAATTGACTAATATGAAAATACTTTGATTGTGACTTACTAATATTGTGATGACATCTGCTGTACTTTCTCTTTTCAATTCTTCCTCAATTGAACTTTCAGATGAAAATGAAAGAGTAAGATTGCTAGACTGCACCATTGGCAGCAGCTCCTCCTGTCAATTTTAATTCATCAAAATTTAATGTGCATCCAACCATCTAAATTGAGTATATTACGTAAAAATGCAAGCAAATTACTGCCAAATCAAACAAACTCAATCATGCTCTAGTCACAACATATATACCTTCAACATGGCCTCCACTTATGAGAGAATCTCCATAATTAATAAAGGCATGAATAGATATGGCATACAGAGTAAAATCAAATGCAATTCCACCATTACTTTTAGGACGTTACCTAGGCTATGTTACTTATTTATCAACATCAGTTGCATCAGCGTAAACCGGTAAATTACAGTGATCACTTTAACTTCAAAAAGTCAAAACAAATACACCATTATTCCTTCTTGGCTGGAAGCCCATTTGGGACTTGGAGCCATGTGCATGGCACTTCTTCAACTTTATTATTGACAAACAAAAGAACAGACAACACTGTGATTGGTCAATAGCAGGAGAACATCAACAGTAAATAATTGAATACCAATAAACAAAAATGCAACAATATATCATATCAAGGAAGTTCAATGACTAAATATTGCATTAAAAAACTCCATTACTGCAACAAAATATGCAGACACTAAATTCATCAAATAATACTTTAAATTGAACACGTTAAACAAATTCGGATATCATTCATAAGGAACACAAAAAAGAAATGTGCAGTGCTCAAACCTTTGCTAACTGGATGAAAGCTTTTTCCCAAGCCACTGCCCTTCCATTCTCATCTATTGCATTATTAACTGGATACGTAATAATGAATGCAGAAGCCTGAAATTGAAACAAAAGCAAAGGATAAGAATATACTCAGATTTTTAGGAAAGGGATAAAAATATTACCTCTGAATAATTGTTCCCAGAAAATCCTCCTAACACAGTGCTTGGATCAAGTGGGGCCTCAAATGCACTCAAACATGTGTCTGCCGAAGCATAATGCTGAAGGTGGGAAGATGGAGAGAATAAGAAGTCAACAATAACATGCAATCAATATTCCAGTACAGTAAAAACCAGTATGTCATATAAAATAACAAGCTTTAAACAGGCCACAAGTAATAAGATTTTAAGTCTTCAACCTTCAAATCTAAAACAGAACTCCGAACTATGATTACTTAAATATATAGAACTTGAATCAAATTTTTAGTTGAAAACATAATAGTCCAGAGAATACTGGTAATACATCGCTCAACCTCAAAATAAAGCACGCACATTTCTTTCTATTGCAATTATAATGAGTAGTGTGACTACTTTTAGGAAGATTGGAACCATGGACAGCTTTAAGCCATTTAAATACATAGATTTAGAATCTTTAAGCATATTAGTGGAGCAATTATGGATTATTTAAGCACACAAATTTATATCGAGCCATATTTGATTTAAGAGTTATCAAACAATTGAGTGTCTAAATGTCAAAAACAGTCACCAAAATATACCTGAAAACAGTACTCAGCATGTGCAACTCCTCCATAGTAGTCATAATTGTCGGGGTCCATTTTGAAATACTGTCAGAATAGATTAGAAATCCAAAAACAAAGATGTTATTACTAGGAAAGGACATGTTATTATTTGCATTTATTTGCCTTAGACTGAGAAGCTCTAAGAAAATAATTTGAGTCACAAATGTATTAAAAAGCAAAAGGAAAATGATATAAGCATAAATCAGTCTCACAGTGGCAAAGGTTTCCCCAAAACTTCATTTCATTACTCTACCATACATATGAATTGACACCTAATTATATACACTCAGCTGAAACCAATAAAAACATTAGAAAACCTGCAGAACACTCTGAGTGGCACAATCCTCGCCTAGAGGCTTTAAGCAAATGTCAGATATGGATATCAACGAACCAGAATAATTTGCATGAATTTTATCAACCTGTCAGCATGAGCAAAGAAAAGACAGCTAATTATGTATTTAGTACATACTCATGGAGAAGTAAAAACATATAAACCAATGCAAGTTAAGCATACCTCAATTTTGTTTACATATTCAAATGGCATTTGAAAAGAAGTCAGTCACAAAGAGTACCTTCTTTTGCACTTCAAAGAGTAGTTGGATGTTATCCTCTGTGAGAATACTGGGTGGTTTGTCAAGCTTGGAACCAGGTGAGGTTGTCAAAATAAGCTGAAGAACCAAAAGAAACCCACAATTTTGAAAAGAGATAAGCTCACCCAAGTAATCCTTGTAATAATGTTCTTACAATACACCATCAAATATATAAATAAATCCGAAGGAAGAAATAAAGAGAAAACAAAACCCAATAGAGTTTCTTCTTTTCTAAATAGATTGTACATAAAATATACAAC
The DNA here is from genome assembly GCA_009867345.2 of Toxicodendron radicans. Classification (NCBI taxonomy): domain Eukaryota; kingdom Viridiplantae; phylum Streptophyta; class Magnoliopsida; order Sapindales; family Anacardiaceae; genus Toxicodendron; species Toxicodendron radicans. Next base: position 5,619,242 of record WYDK02000051.1, read on the forward strand.
AGGCAACTAAATCACGAGAAATCAAACAGATTAAAGATAAAGAAAGAGAAGCATTGAAAAGAACCTGTTCAATTCTGTAAAAAGGGGCAAGGTGTTGGTCGAAAAACTGTTTCTCTTCGGCTGCCTTACTCCCGGGACCTACCCACAACTACATAATTACATCCGTCAAGCCCTGACCATGATTTAAATTGAAAATGAAACATATTTATAAAAATTTGGAAGCTAGAACACAGAGAAAAATAGAAACTGAAAGGAAATAGTAAAGAACTTAGTTATCTTGACTTTTAAATTTTAGGACCAAACCTTATTTGCAATAAGCTTTTGTTTTTGTAGTGAAAATTTCAAGAAACATTGTATACAGGTTAGAGCTATTCATTAATATCACAAGCTAGAGCGATATTTAAGAATCAAGAGGCAGTCACAAACAACGAAGGCCACTCAAAATGGACAAATTTCGCTGCAAAAAATACAAGACAGGAGAAATACTAATGATGATAAACCGTTGTCTTTGGTGGTCACATTGAAACATTTGGTGTAAATCTTGCACCACATTATGTACAGAAGGCACAGAGAAGGTAAACTTAAAATACATCAAACAACAGAAATTTGTGCGCTCCCCCCCTCATAAGGATATCTAGAAATTTGTGCACTTCCCTCCTCATAACGATATCTAGAAACTCAACTTGCTATTATACTATAAAAACATCTTTGGCAATGGATGATGTCAAGTCAAATCCAAAAAAATACGATCTTCAGCTAGGGAACAACTATTTTAACAAGATCAGATAAGGAGGAAAAAGAGCTTTTGGCAATGGATGATGTCAAGTCAAATCCAAAAAAATACGATCTTAGGCTAGGGAACAACTATTTTAACAAGATCAAATAAGGAGGAAAAGGAGCATCAAAAGCAAAATTCAGTCGTCTAGAAATAGATCATAACGTTTAATCCAAAAATAATTGGCACAGATAATTAGAAGGTTGCCAATCAAAGAGAGGCAAAAAAAAAAAGACCAGTTGGACCATTTGCATTAAAAGGTGCATGATCAGCTTCCAGGAGACAATTTTATCATAGTCAGTGGAACCAAAAATTAACTCAAGCATATACCATGAGGATCTTGTCCTTCGATTTTAACAAATAGTTCGTAGGTCACATGAAAAACTCTTTCACATAATAAAAAGATACAAAAAGGTCAATATGATACCTTCTCTGGCCGTGTCTCCACATTGAAACGAATGAGACCTAAGCAAAGCACAAGAATAATTGCCAATGACGTGCTCAGTACAAGAATGGGATTTCTAGCGACCCATAGTCCATAAGTCCTGGACATATTAAAAAAAATATAAATTATTCAGCATATACTATCTATTCTAAAAGTAAAAGTGTGGTAGTTGACCTGTAAAAGCTCGACATGTATCCTTGAACAACAGAAAGTTGTTCCTCCTTTGTTAGCTGAAGATGCAATAGAAACGAAAAGATATTAAATGACAAGAAAAAGGTTAAATTAAAGAACTCATTCCAACCAACAGCTAAAACATACAGTGATTAGAAAAAAGAAAGAAGTTCAACACCAATAAGTAATATTCATTGTTGTAGGTGAAATACCACATGTTTAATAACATCCAAGTCAATCATATCAAAAGATGGGAAAAGTTAAGAAGTTGGAAAACTGTAATGCAAAAAATCTACCTTTAAGGAAAAGTTTTCAGCCTCTTGCACTTTACTAGAATCAGTTCCTCCTTTATTCATCAATAAAGGTTCCATGCTAGATCCAGGTATCCTCCTTTCTCTTGTTCGCCGAAACAAGACCCATCCAGAAAATGTAGAAACCAGAAGAATATAAGCAATCACCAACAAAAAGTCCACACATTTGACCTACAACATCAGTCAACGGCTCCAGGTAAATTATAAGCATCGATTGGCAAATTTTCTACATGGATTTACCAGCTAAATAACTCACAACACAGTCATTAATATTTAACCAGGCCAACCATGATAATAATAAGAAAATAATTTGACAATATTACATCAACTCTAACCTTAAGAGATCCAATTCGAATTGAGCAAGATTCTTTCTTTTGTGGATTAGGAGGTTCAGAACTAGAGCACATGGGTGACAAAGGACAGTCACCGCAAGAACAGCCAAGGGAAGTGTCACCGCATGAATAAACAGACACATTCATGAGCTTTGTCCCAGCTGACTCAGGAGTGCTCAACTTAAAATTTATGGCATATGGTGACCCAGGCATTCCTGGGGCTGCTTTCTGACCAATAAAAGCAAACCATTCTGGCAAAAACAATAGTCCATAAAATGATTAAAACTTGGAGAAAATCAAACAATTACTCAGTACAAACAGAGATAAACATGAGACTTTGCCCAAAAAAATGCAGCAAAAGAAGTTTCCTAGGTTAGTAAAACACAAACACACACTTTTCTGCCCCCTAAATCCACATTTCTATTGATAAGGACAACAGAATGTTTATATCAGTACGAACTAAATATAAACAGGAGGCAACATAAAAGACATTGATTCAAGGTGAGTTTTGGTGGTTTGGAAGAAAGAAATATGCACCTCATAGAAAGAGGAGACCATATAAGAAAAAAGAAAATTGGAAATATGAAACTGAAAACATGGCAACTTTAACAGCAAAGACAAAGTTAACTATTGAAAATTTGTGCAGAGATTGTTCATATAGCCACCCACAGATAGTAGAATCACCTTTAAAGTTTTTAGCACCAGCACCAATGAAATCTATGGCCCGAGTATTCATAGTACCAAACTTTACGTCCTTGCAAGAACTATACAGCTCTTCTCCAAAAGTCTTGGTTACAAAATAGTCAATTCCATCCACGGTTAAACTGCCATTGACCTGGAAAGAAAAAAACTCACAAAGATGCAACAATAGTGAAATATAAGTGGACTTCACATTATACAGAGACCAGTACTACTAATAGCAAGGAAAAATATGACATAGTTCAACAATGATCTTACTGATTGTTGCTTTAGATTAAATTCTCATTTTGGTGAAAGTAGTGTTCATAAAACAGAGTATTTTGGTATTAGGAAGTAAGAATACTGTTTGCAAACTGTTGGGTCCCATTACTAACACGGAAACTACTAAGGTAAGAAATATAAGCAAGCATCAGATGAAATAGTCTCCTACAAGTGATTAAACTAAAGGCTAGAGAGTGTTATCATGGAATAAGCTCTGAATGGCATCATCAGTACGCCTCACCTCAGCAACAGAAGTCACATTGATGAATAGGCTTTGATTTGGAGAGCAGGAAAGCTCGCAGAAAAGGTTTAAAAAGTTCCTCAAGCATGCTGGACAGCCCACAAGGAAAGGTATAGCCTGCAATAGATTGCACACATTATAGTATAGAGTTGCAAAATGATACCACTTAGAAATTGGTCAGGTGAACACTAATACAAACCAAAAACATGTGCTTGTCTGAGATAAACATTAGCCTATTTGAACCACCCAGCCAAGCATACTACACATATAACTATTTTGAACAACCTCATTTAACGCATTCTTACTTGTTGAACCTGCGCTCTCAGCGTTTCAAATTGAGTCTCTGTACAACAAACATTCCCACTTATTGATGGACATAAGCTTTGGATTTTTGCAGAAAGCAACTCATCAGGCTGGAAAACATATACCATGAATTGAGAAACCACAATTATGCTGTAGATGTTAGAAAATGATAGGAAAACATGTGAGGAGAGAACTTCTAAAAAGAATGTTACTTGATTAAGCAAGAAGTCACCTTCACAGAAGGAGAACCATAAGGACAATTCAGAACTCTCCCATCGCTGCTTTCTCCACATATGTCGTACATTGCACAATATTCTTTCGAATGCCTTTCCCTGACCAGAAGGCCCAAATTAAGTGATTGCTCTATAAATCAAAAAGCAACTTAAGACTTTTTGGAGATCGTTTTCATCAGGTCTTTGGCCCAACTATTGCAGTCACCAAAGCTTATGATGAGTTGAATAAAAAGTATTACTTCATTTTATGAAATGTTTTTAACTGATGCAAGACAAGAACCCAAAATCAAAAAAGCAATTCAGATTGCAGCTAAAAAACACAACTCCTCATTAATAAGACTAACTTCAGAACAAATATTTATGTGAATTACCACACATAGATATAATATCTTATTGCTAATTAATAAGACTTTTAACCAGTTTAAACAACTTAAACTTAGAAGTGAAGAAGCCTTACCCAACAGTGACATCCTCGCTTAAAAGATTCCATGAATTAGTCTTCCCTGCACTCACTAAAGATGCTAAAACAACAACCTACAAAAATAAAAATACCCACCTCACATTAATTCTAATACGTGTTATGCATCATTCAGTTGCTCTGACCTTATAAAACATATAACCATTAAAAGGACGAAAAGGGTCAACATTTCTATGCAAAAACACTCCTTTACAATCTTTTTAAGTTCTAATTTCAACTCTCCTAATAGTAAAGTTCTCAAAACTGATCATTTAGACTTAAAAACCGCATAATTCAGTTAAAGAAAATGATCTTTTACCTGTAGAGTAACATAAGAAGTGAAGAAACTCGTACAGGAGACCATGTTTACAGTGGGCAAAATAGTTTTAGATATGGCGTGGTGGTGTTTGCTTAGTTGAAGAGAAATATTGACTACAATGAAGTTGGTTTGCGACTCGAAATGAGTCTACTCAGTGAGTCAGTACTTAATTTCATCCCGCAATTATGATTAGTTATGAGGATACGACACGTAGCATTTATTATCATGAGTCATTGTAAATCTAATAGTTTAATAACTACGATAACAAGGTGTCAAACGCACCGTTTTGTCTCTTTCACCACCTAAGGGTACGCACCAATGGGGTGGGTGGATCCGGATACCTATGCAAATTTAAAGGAATTGAAATTGGAATCAAAGCATGACGGTTCCTTGGATTTGGAATGATAATCGAAACCGACTAATACTAGATTCTAAGAACTAGGATAGGTTTCGGTTCTAGATATTTTTCAGTCTCAGTTTTTATCTGAGTGTCTGGATCTAGATTTCGATTCCAATTCTTGCAAGGATAGAACCAATATCAAAACTGCACAATATCGGTTCTAGTTTTTTAGAATTTGAATCAACCTTGTAACAGTCGATTCCGAATAGAAACCAAAAGCGAAACCCTGGGCATCCGTCGGTTACTATTCTACTCTAATTTTTTGTCCACCCCTACACAGCATGCACCATCGTTTGTCACAATTTAGCTTATCCATTAATTACAGTGCATTTTATTTTTTAAAAATACCAAGTATAAATATATATTCTTTTTTATTTCTTTCAAATTATTTTTTATGAAGGAAAGTCAATAAAAATTTAAAGATAAATAATAAACTAACAAATTTAACAATGAGATTTAACTTTACAGAAAAAGATTACATCGTCATTAAAAGAAAGTGCCCAAGAATTGATCCCTCTCGTCAATCTTCACACAACTATGCAACTCCTCAACTAAAGTGTTAATCTGTGGATGTGACTTGTCTCCAGCAACAAATTTACAGGCCTTGTTATCAACATGCACCAAACTGTAACCACTAATAACCCTTGCACCTCTTTCCTTTGCTAACCATCTCATTCTTGCAGCATCAACCCACAATCCACCTGCTGCATACATGCTTGATGCTAGCAAATACCCGGCTGAGTTTAGAGGTTCAATTTCAAGAATGTGAGCGGCAGCTCCTGCTCCGAGCTCTCTGTTTCCGTAGCTTCTGCATGCACTCAAGATTGCCCCCCAAGCACTTGCTCCTGCCTTCAAAGTTTTGGGCATTTTGTTGATGAAATCTATGGCGATGTCGAGTTTTCCTGCTCGAGCCAGCATGTCGACCATGCAGGAATAATGTTCCGCCTCGGGCTCAACCCCATGATCTTGAACCATTGATTTGAAAAAGGCCAGCCCCTCTTCGAGTAAACCGCCATGGCTACATGCTGATAGAACTGAGAGAGTTGTCACTGAGTTGGGCTTCAAGCCATGCAATTTCATTTCAGTGATTAAGGACAATGCTTCATGAGTAAGGCCATTCATACCAGAAGCTGCTACCATGGCACTCCATGACACAATGTTTTTCTGGGAAATTTGATCAAAGGCCTTTCTTGAGGCTTCAATGGCTCCACATTTCGAGTACATATCAACGATTGCAGTCCCCACGGCTACTTGTGCTGCCAAGCCTCTGCGAACTGCAATTCCATGAGCCCACTTTGACCTCCTCAGCTCAGCTGTGACTGAGCAAGCTTCAAGCAGATTTATAATGGTGACTGCATTGGGCTTCTCTTGTGTCTGGTTCATCTCTTGGAAGACACAGATTGCTTCATCAGGCATACCACAATGGGTAAACCCAGAGATCATTGTACTCCATGACACCACATCCCTTCTCTTCATGGCACTAAAAAGTTCCCAAGCAACCTCAATAACATAACACTTTGCATAAGCATCAACCAGAGAATTTAAGACTACTGCATTTGATTCATATGCCATCCGAAGTATTACACAGTGGACTGACTTGCATTCGATTGGGCGGACAAAATACTTGCACACCTGAAGAATATTCACAAGAGTAATCTCATCTACCTCATTCTTTTCCTTCCCCATTGAATAAATCAGTGACAGAGCTTCTGAATACTTCGCATTAAGCACAAATCCAGATAAGATAGAATTCCATGATACATTGTTCTTTCTATGCATCTCATTGAAAACTTTGAAAGCAGAATCAGTCTCTTCACACTTGGAATACATATCAATCAACGAGTTTCCAACAAATAAATCACAATCTAAACCTCTACAGACCACCAATCCATGGACCATTCTTCCCACAATCAAGTTCTTCGAATCTGCACAACCTTTAAGGACACTAACCGCGGTTACTCCGTCCGGTTCAATCCTTGCATCTGAAACCATTTTTTGAAATAATTGCAAGCCAGAAGAGGCTTCCTTACTTAGCACATAACCCCCAATCAACACACTCCAGGAAATAACATCTTTCTCAGACATTTCATCA
>WYDK02000051.1:5626380-5645230 GCA_009867345.2 Toxicodendron radicans
ATCAAAACAATTTCCCCAAATTGTTTTCCATTCCTTTTCTTTTTGGATTAAAAAGGAGTAAAAAACGGTTTTTCCCCGGGTTTCCTTTAATTCCCCCCCCCCCCCCCCCCTAAAAGATTCATTTTGTCCTCAAGGTGGAAGAGAGAAAATTGTTGATTGATGACCTCAAAGGATTCCCAAGTATCTTCATAATCGGGTAAATCAGCCCAATGAATTAAAACCTCGCGAGATCCATCTAATAAGGTGCAGACAAAGTGGACTGACACAAGCTGGACCATAAGTTCCATATCATCATTAAGGAAAGCTAGAAGGGGTTGCACTAGAACATATTGGTGGGGGATCTTTTTAAGCTGGGAAACGTGAAAAATATGATGAATTCGAGCTGAGAAGGGAAGGTCCAGCTTATAAGCAACTGCCCCAATTTTTGCCAGAACTTTAAAAGGCCCATTAAAACGAGGACTGGGTTTTTCAGTAACGCTTCTAGCCAGGATTTTAAACCTATAAGGTTGGAGCTTTAAGTAGTCGAAATCACCTGGTTGGAATGAAACATCTCGATAGTGAATGTTAGCGGAATTCTTCATCTAATCTTGAGCTAACAATAAATTGGATTTAAATTCATCCAAAAAAGCATTTCACTCAACCATTTGGCGATTGATATCCTCCACAGTGAACTGAACCTCCCCCTGTATCGCAAGAGTAGGGGTGGGTCTCGGCCATAAAGGGCCTTGAAAGGGGACATTTTGGTTGAGCTATGATAGGAGGAATTAAAGTATTAAACCAATACTCTGCCCAGTGGATCCATTTTGGCCATTGTCTTAGTTTGTGATTGGTAAAACATCGAAGATATATTTCAATGCATCGGTTAACCACTTCAGTTTGGCCGTCAGTGTGAGAGTGATATGCGGAGCTAAATTTCAGAGTTATGCCAGCCAAACGAAACAGTTCTGTCCAAAATAAGTTGAGAAAGAGACGGTCTCGATCTAACACTATCGACTTCAGAAAACCATGAAGTCGAACCACTTCTTTCACAAATAAGGCAGCAACTTTCGGTGTATTGTATGGATGACATATGAGCATAAAATGACTATATTTTGTCAAACGGTCAACCACTACAAATATAGTATCAAAGCCATAACTCTTGGGTAACCCCTCCCCCCCCCAAATGAAGTCCATTGAAAGATCATCGAATGCAAAATCAAGAATCAGTAACAGTCGAAGCAGTCCCGCTGGCCGTAAGGATAAGTGTTTGTTCTGTAGACACACCCCCACAAGAATTCACGAAATTTTGAATAGCAGCCTTGATGCCTTCCCAAAATACTACTCCGACAATGCGTTTTTATGTACGAAAAAACCCTGAATGCCTACCCCTTGGAGTACTATGGAATTCCTTCAATAAATTTGGAATGAACTTGGAGTTGCGAGGGAGCACCAGTCGACTGTTATATAAAAAACAACCATGGTGCAATGAATAGTAGGGTCTCGCATTGGGTTGTAACAATAGATCTTGGATGATACTCTTGAGTTTGTGATCCTGTGAAGCTTCAACAGCAATCTCTTTATAGCCTTGAAAATGAACGATAGATAAGGCATAAAAATCAGGCTCTGGGTTGCGACGAGAAAGGGCATCTACGACTCTATTGGAAGTGCCATGGTAATATTGGATCTCAAATTGTTACCCTAGAAGCTTGGCTATCCATTTATGTTGCTCCGGAGTGGCTGGCCGTTAGTGCATAAGAAACTGAAGGTTACGCCGGTCGGATTTGATAATAAACTTCCGGCCAAACAAATAATGGCTCCACTTGTGTACGGCAAACACAATTTCCATCAATTCACACTCATAAACCGATTTCTGCTTAGAGGAGTTGGAGAAGGCTTTACTAAGAAAGACGATTGATGTGTCTTGTTGCATGAGAACATCTCCCATACCTTCGCCTAAAGCATCGGTCTATAGTTCAAATGGAATAGAAAATTTTGGTATAGCAAGCACCAGAACAGTTGTCATCGCGTTCTTCAGTTGTTCAAATGCCATCTGAGCCTCCCTGAACCATTGAAAAGAATTCTTCTTCAGGAGTTGTGTCAATGGTTGGGGAATTTGTCCTTAGTGGTGCACAAACTTTCGGTAATACCCAGTGAGGCCCAAAAATCCCCTCAAACTTTTAACTGAAGTAGGGACTGGCCAATTAAGCATGCACTCAATTTTCAAGGGGTCTTCTTCCACACCATTGGCCGAAATAAGGTAGCCTAGATACTTTAGTCTAGACTGAGCGAACTGACATTTCTTTAAGTTGATAACCAACCGATTATCCTGGAGAATTCTGAAAATCTGTAACAAATGCATTAAATGAACAGAGAAGTTAGTACTGTAAACTAATATATCATCAAAGAAAATGAGAACGAACTTACGGATGTAAGGTCGAAATATGTCATTCATGAGTGCTTGAAAAGTTGATAACGCATTGGTTAAACCAAATGGCATGACTAGAAACTTGTATTGGCTGTCATGTGTTCTGAATGTCGTCTTTGGAACATTGTCATCTCGAACCCGCATTTGGAGATAACTAGACTTAAGGTCCAATTTTGAAAATATAATTGCGCCTCCTAACTCATCCAGCAACTCGTCAATAGCCGGAATGAGGAATTTGTCTGGTATGGTGATGTCATTTAATGCACGGTAGTCTACACAAAACATTTAGCTCCCATCTTTTTTACGTACCAATAACATTGGACTGGAGAACGGACTGATACTTGGTTGTATTATACCAATAGTCAACATTTCGCCCACAAGTTTCTCTATCTCATTCTTTTAGGAATAAGAATATTTATAGGGCTTGACATTCAGAGGTTGGGTTCCGTCTTTCAAATTGATTGCATGATCGTGAGGGCGATGAGGATGCAATCCAGAAGGCTGCCTCTGAATGGGAATAAGCTCATCCAACAGAGAAACAACTCAGGAATCCAGAGGCATGGCTTGAGTGTCCTCTTATTGCACTTTGGAACAAAATTCTACTATATACCCATACCTCTGTTGTTGAACTGATTTAAGCATAACTTTCAATGAAACTATAGTCTTAACCAAGGAATGATCCCCTTGTAAAACCACTGGACATCCATCAACTTCGAACTTCAAAGTTAAATAGTTCCAGTTGGCACTAATTTCGCCCAAGGAACATAGCCAAGGCACTCCCAAAATAACATCAGCGACACCAAGCTCAAAAAGAAAATAATCATGAACTACCTTTAGCCCCTGTAATTGCAACTCAAGACCATGATAGACTCCCAGGCTTCTCACCATGCACCCATTGCCTACCATTACCCCAAAAAGCTTTGTACTTTCCACTGTCAAACCTAAACGTCGAGTTAAATTTTGAGAAATAAAGTTGTGTGTGTGACCCCGCTATCAACCAAGAAAATTACATTCTCATCTCAAATATGACCTCTCAACTTAATAGTGTCGACAGAAGTGAATCCCACATTTGAATACAAAGACAAAGCAATAACGTTACCTTCTTCGGAGATCTCTTCTGTAGTTTCTTCATCAACTTTTTCTTCGACACTACCATCATCCTCAGTAATCATCAGGATTTGCAGAGTATGATTTTTGATGCGATGTGCAGGGCCAAACTTCTCCTCACATTTATAACATAAACCCCACTCCTTTTTGTATTGGATTTCAGCTTTGGAGAGGTGCCGAAATTGGTTTTCTTGACCCATCGTTGTCGTCAACTTTCTGGTTCAATCTTTGTTGTCAATACGAAGTGGAGCAACTAGGGATTTCTCTATTGTTTTGGGTGAGCTGGGATTTCAACCAATTCGAAGTGGGTCTAGGTTTGGAGTAAAGCGGGTATAAACTTCGGGCCTATTGTTCCATAGGGCTCGACCCACTCTGTATCTATTTTTGTCTAAAACTCAACTATTCTCCTCAATTCTATAGGCTTGGTCCATTAAGTATATTAGGCTATTGGGTTGCCCCAAGCGCACTTCAACCCGAATCTCCTCCCTCAACCCATTGCTAAATGTCCCCATAAGCAGCTCCTCTCCAATCTCCGTCAACAGCGCGGTGAAAAGTCCGAATTACTCCCGATATTCAGTAACCGTTTCGGTTTGCTTCAGTGCCACCAAGGATTCATATGTCGAACCCTTACACGATGGTCAAAATCTTGCAATCAATGTCTTCTTGAATGTAATCCAGTTGGAAAAAGGTGTTCTCAAATCCAACCATTGAAACCAGTTAAGAGCTCTGCCCTCCATACAAATTGTCGCTGCTTACAGTTTCTCTTCATCAGTAAACTTGTTGAAGTTGAAGTATCGTTCAGCTCTAAAACCCCAACCATCTGGTTCGTCTCCACTAAATACAGGTAACTCCAATTTCCTCATTCTCCGGTAATCTCCTCCGATTTCTCATGTCCTCACGCGTAGCGATTCTCAATTGTTTTCCAATCCTTCAGAATTTCTCTCTTCAGTCTTCGCTTGATTTTCCGATGATTCCCCTTTACCTTTCCTACTTTCCTCTTTCTCCTCTCTAATTCTAATCCACTCTCGTAACTCCAGAAGATATTCCTTAATGCTTCCAACGTCCTCTTTCACACTTCCCACATCTTCCTTGACACTACCCAGATCCTTTTCAAGTCTCTCAATTCTACCATCCATCCTCTTGTTAACCATAACCCAAACTTGGCTCTGATACCAATTTGATAGATACCCAAAACAAACTCACCAATCAACACAATGTAACAATGCAATTGAACAAGAATAATGTGTAATATATTCTAATTGTATATTGATCTGAATTGATAAGTGAGAATACAAGCTAATTTTGAGTAAAATAAAAGATAATAGAAGAAAGAAAGATAGTCTAGCAATTCGAGGCGCTTGAACCTCCCAACCAATTTCCTATTACAAAATATTCTGCCCATTTCCAGTAGTTCTCTTGATTTATACCCTCACCTCACACCATTTGCATTGTCCCTGCCACGTGGTTTAATCGCCTCACCAAACCAATTTACCCCAACAGATCCCAACTGATTTCCACTCCTCTTCTTTTTCTGATATACATGAGTAAAAGACTATGATGCCCCTAGGTTCCTATCATTATGTAATTGAATTGAATATCTACTTAGTCATGAATACTCAACATACTATATTTATGATGTTTCTTCTTATTGTTCTTCTAATAGTCTTGTCCTTCTAGACTTATGCATATTTCTTAACTTTTCATTTCAATGTTCTATTTCTTTAGTTTCGTCACTCTCGATTCTTCTTATCATTAGAAAATACATTCTTTTCCTTTCATTTATTTTAGTTCTTACATTCTTTTCCAATTAGAATTTGTCAAGACTATCCATGTGCACAAGTTGTGCTAATATTGTGTTATTATAACAGGGAAGGATAGAAAAATCTAAAAACAAACGACGAAATTGAAAAGGTGAAGAGAAAGAGAAATGGAAAAGAAAGATGGAAAGGAAGTAGGGACTAATTGAAGAACAAAACTAAGACAATCAAAGATCAAATTAATTCATGATTCTAGATACATGTAAATACGACATGCTTTAGCCTAGACAAATATTTATTTACTTGAGATTGATGTCACAGAACTTGATGAAATTTTCATTGTTACTTTAGAACCTTGATGAAATTTTCATTGTATCAAAATATTTTTTAATGCTTTTGAATGAAAAAAGAAAATCATAGCAAATGGCTGGTTCACTGGCCTGTATTTCACGTCTGTGTTTGTCTATGGCTTGGAGAATATATGGACCATTTTACAAGTGTATTTTTTTATATGTCTTTTCTTTCAGTAATGTGATAGCAAATGTTAGGTAATGTTTATACATGTTTGATCTAGAGAATTTATGAGGAATGCCATTGTCATGGTCAGAAAGCTAGGTAGTTTCAACTTAAAAGATTGATTATTTTGTTAAATCGCCAAAAGTTGTGGAAGTTGTAGCTTTATGATTCTGACGGCACACTCTTTTCCACCCTGCTAATTGTTTCCATTTTTGTCAAACTATCACTTTCTTGATAAGATGTGCTAGTAATATGGAGGAACTTCTAGACAACATGTTGGCGATCGACCATCAGGGTACTACACATACTCTGTAATATCTACACCCCATAGCCGTATTGTTCTCCGTGCTTGGATTTTGATAGTCACCCCATTGCCCTCATTTGTTTCCTTGGAGAAAGTTATTATATCACCTTCCTTTACATCCCTGGCTTTAACAAATGCAAGCCAACCTTTACGCTTAAGAGCAGGTTTGAAGTGTTGACCCTTTGTCCGAGTGGAGAGACAAAAAGGCCATGGATGCCCTTCTGAGTCCAAGGCAGAAAAGTCTGAGTGATGCTCCGAACATTTAGTTGGAACTGCCAACCTGTAGAGAAGAAGCGAAAGAAGTGAAAAGAAAGAAAAAAATTTGTAACGAGAAGATGCTTTAAAAGTCGTAGTTGGGAAATTCATTGAGTCTCTTACTTTTGTAGAATTTTTTTTCCATTCTTTCTTGACACATTACCTTAGTCTAATACAACCCTAATAAAGACTTAATGATCCCAAGTAGTGATGGATTCTACATTAGTGAAGGGTTTATTATGCGCTTTAGATTCATTTGCGTGTGCAATGGCACCAGTATTGTCACAATATATATAAGGTTATCGAATAACCCATGTTTGGAACCATATCAAGTTAAGTTAAGAACTTTCGCATACAGACAAGCTCCTTTAATGCTTTTGAAGTGGCAATATATTCAGCTTCTGTGGTGGAATCGACAATAGTCGATTGTTTGGAACTCTTCTAATTGATTGCGCCTCCATTACAGGTGAAAATGAATCTGGTAATATACCTATAAATCATAATAATGTAGATAAGTATACTCATAGACCAAAGCAATGAGTTTATAACAAAAAAATGTGCCACTTCTCCAACAAAATCCAAATTTAATTTTGGAAAAAGTAAGGTTCAAACTACATAAACATAAGAGTCGCCTATTAAAGTCAATACAATTTACACCCAACACATGACATGGGTTTGCGCCAACGAAATGAGTACTCAACTCATCAAAGCCGTAGAACAAAAAGACTCCAATAGCCATGTAAATTGGAGCCTTATATATTAGTTGACTTACACATGTAAATCATTGGAGTTAATAAAAGTTTGTGACAATTAGGGTTATAATCGAGCCGAGTTGAGCCGAGTCAGAGTATCTAGTTATTTGAGCTTGACTCGGCTACTACAGTACCGAGTTCGAATTCGAGCTCGAGTCCAGTCGAGCCAGTGGAAGCGAAATCGAACTCGATACACTATAGGGGGACACGAACTCGGACTCGAGCTCGGGCCAGCTCAAATTCGGTAGAGGCTCAATTGCTAACTAGCTCGACAAAATGCACAAAAAAAAAAACCATTAACTCAAATGCAAATTTCTTCACTTTCAGTAGTTCCAGATTCCAGTCATTGTCGTTGCGTTTTGAGAAGGGAACATTGATTTGTGAATGGGTATGCTGTGGTTGCAGTCGAAGAAAACGACACTAAAGGGTGGCTGGTTGGTGGAAATTTCCTCTTAACAGCTTCATATTCTCCTTATTCTTTCTCTTCTCCGTGTTTATCATAAAAGGTTTTTATTCACTTTATAATGTTATATTTAAAAGAAAGAAAAAGAATCAATCAATTTGATAGCAGCCCAAGCCCCAAAGTCTGAAACCATCCGCTTGACACCTGAAATTCTGTAGGGGTGTCATTGTTACATCTGAAACATGTAAGTGTCCTAGAAAACTACATGTAAACCCCTATTACTTTCAAAAATATCAAATAAACTCTCGAGCTCCCTAAAGCTCACGAGCTTGGCGAGCCTAGCACTGGTTGTTATAACTAAGCCGCTTACACCCCTACTGACAATAATGTAGATGCTGCCAAATAAGTTGAGATGGCTAAAGCTCAAAATCAGGACAATCATATCCACATGCAAAAGTAATCCACCCGAGAGTTAAAAGACTCCAAACTAAAAACTATAGCTCCTGTGAAAATGAAATGTTAGACAAAAGCCTTTCACTTCCATCAGGTTTTGAGGATACATCACCACTCCCTATACCATTTTCTTGAAGTTGGTCGGACCTGTAAAAACAGAACAATAAAATAAAGGTATAAGTTTTTTGTAAGTTCGACAGACAAAAAAGAAGTGAAGATACTGTGGAAGGGAGTACTTGATTGAAAGGTGGTTGAGCTCGGTCGTGGTGGTCGTCGACGAAGCTTCGATTGTCGTGCAACTAAGATCGGGATTCGTGGTGGCGATCCTGCCAGTGGTGGCCGTCGTCAAAGCTTTGGAGTATTGATAGTGTATTTCTTTTATCTATAGTTTACATATAGTTTTTACACTTTCACAATTATAAATTTATGTCCTTGAGGCTGCACACAAAAGCTGCATTAGAAATATAGAACCAAGGAATTTACCAAGTATGATGTCATTCAAGAAAATGTAAGTTTAATTGAAATCTTATAATTAAATTATAAGAGTCAATAATATGCATTTTATACAAAATCATAGTGAAATAATCCAAAGTTTATTCTTGTTTAAAAGGGTTAAGATGAAAAGGTTATCTAAATTCAAACACTTCATTCAACAATCAACACATGAAACCTATAAATTCTCATAACTAGTGTGCACGTAACCTCTTCCCATTTTTCCAAAAATAGCTTCAAATCTCTCGCCTTGTCTCCTTCCCATCTCAAAACTCCCATCCTCTGAATCCAAATCTTCAAAACTAAACAACGTTAATGGCCAAAAAGCAAGAACTCACTCCGCCACCGAAAGAAAACACGCCACTCATTGGCGCCAGAACCGACCCTTTATCATCCCAACCAAAAACATTCGCTAATGTGTTCATTGCCATTGTTGGTGCCGGCGTTTTGGGCTTGCCATACGCGTTTAAACGCACCGGATGGCTCATGAATTTGCTCATGATCTTTGGAGTGGCCGCCTTGACTTATCACTGCATGATGTTGTTGGTGTATACCCGTCGAAAGCTTGAGTCTTTCAGTAATGGGTTCGCCAAGATTAATTCTTTTGGTGATCTGGGGTTCGTTGTGTGTGGTTCTATTGGCCGGTTTTCTGTCGATGTTATGATTATTCTTTCTCAAGCTGGGTTTTGTGTTGGGTATTTGATATTTATTTCAAATAGTTTATTTAATCTTTTTGAACGAAAGAGTATATTTGGGATTTCAGCAAAGGGGTTTTTTATATGGATGTGTTTTCCTTTTCAATTGGGGCTCAATTCAATAGCAACATTAACCCATTTGGCTCCTTTGAGTATTTTTGCTGATATTGTTGATTTAGGTGCAATGGGTGTTGTAATGGTGGAAGATGTGATTGTTTTTGTGGAACATAGGCCTGAAGTGCAGGCTTTTACTGGTTGGTCTGTATTTTTTTATGGTATAGGCGTGGTCCTTTATACTTTTGAAGGGGTTGGTTTGATTTTGCCTTTAGAATCAGAGGCTGAAGATAAGGACAAGTTTGGGAGAACCTTAGGGTTGAGTATGGCTTTTATTGCAGTGATTTATGGAGGTTTTGGTGCACTCGGATATTTTGCTTTTGGTGATGAAACCAAAGACATTATAACTGCTAATATGGGGCCTGGGTTTGTCACTGCTTTGGTTCAATTAGGCCTTTCTATAAATCTGTTTTTCACATTTCCCCTGTCCATGAATCCGGTCTATGAGGTTGTCGAAAGGCGGTATTGTGGAGGGGAATTTTGCCTTTGGATGAGATGCTTGTGGGTTTCGGTGGTGTGTTTGGTGGCAATGTTGGTGCCAAATTTTGCAGATTTCATGGCTTTGGTTGGGAGCAGTGTGTGTGTTGGATTAGCATTTGTTTTGCCTGCTTTGTTTCACTTCCTGGTATTCAAGGAAGAAATGGGGTGGAAAGAGTGGTATTTGGATGTAGGAATTTTTGTATTGGGAATTGTTCTTGCAATTTCAGGAACTTGGTATGCTTTAAAGGAGATTTTATCAGTGAAAGTATGAATATCAACTGTGAACTTGGTATCCACTACAGATTTTTTTTTTTCTAAGGTGTGGAGTTACATTGAATATATCAACTGTTACTTGTCACATTGTATTATTTGTCCTCTCCTTTATTATGAGAGGTATGATAAATGTAATCAGCCATTGTTTTAGGTCTATATGTTTTACTATTACCTTAGTATATATATATAACACTATGGAACTATTGCATAGTTGTGTTAGTGATATATGTTGTATCCAAATGATTTGCTGTTTGTATGTTTGATTTTGTGTTGATTTGGGGTTTTGTGAAGCAAAAAGTGCATCCACGTTGAGTGAAGTGATAAGAAAGAGTATATAAAAAGGAGGACAAAGTAAAGGAAAACATACTTACGTGGGCGGGGTCAATGGGTGATCAAGTAGGGACATGGCCGAGATTGGAGGCTGACATTGCCCTTTTGGGGTGCTCCACTCTAACATCTCCCCAAGTGGGAGAGTCAGTGGAAGAGGACAGCCGCCCCTGCCCAATCTTTAGTACTAAATTTGAAGCCAATGCCTCTTACCATCTTCCTGTATATCAAATTGGCAGCCGACATCATTAGTCTAGACCCAGTCTTATAAATACCAGACTCATCACATTAGGCTCCCTAATCTTCGAAATACACTTATCGATGTTGTATATCGATTTCTCATATCGATTGACGTAGAGTGTGGTGTTGTCAATATGAGTATTCCTCATATTTCACACCATATCAATCGACATATAAAATCGTTATGCACAATTAGTAAACGAAGTATTTTCTTTTATTTATTGGGACGTTTTCCTACAACTAAGGAAAAAGAACACGAAAAAAGGGTTTGTGTGAAACATTACCCTTTATTTATTTTGGGAATTTGACGATTAAATGTTGAAGGGATAATTGAAAGAGACAGAAATAGATCGGGGTACAGAAATATACAGCTAATACAGTGGAAGTTGATGCAATCACAAAGTGACACGTAGGTATCGTTCCACATGAATTCCCTAAGGTGCCAGTCATGAGGAAAGTGAAGGGAAGGCAGACATTATTATTATATTTTGAAAGTGATGGGTGCTCGTATCATTTATATGAAAAAAAAAAAAAAAAAAAAGGGTCAATCAATCCAACGGCTGGAATTGGGTAGTAGCAGCAAAGGTAATGGTGGTTCTGATGTACCGGACCTAAGTAATATGTCCACTAAATTTTGTTTTGGGATTGGGGTGTGATTAGCTGTTTCTGAGTATGCTCGGAATGCTCCATACAGGAACTGACAACAAACTCCATTGGACTTTGCAATGACAAGTTATTATTATCACTTCAAATGTGTAGGCCACGACTCTTTCATGCCTGTTTGAGTGATCACGTGATCATCCGAGATTCTTTGAGTGTACTATAAAAGAGTTTTTGAATTTTATTTTTCGTGGTTGTGAACAGGGATGATCATTAAAATATATTATATCCGATCATTAATTTTAGGATCTTAAAAATTTAATTAAGAGATTAATCGAGGTATACATAAACTGATTCAGACACTTCGATCATAAATATATATAAGTCATGACTTTTTCATGACATTTCCACTGTAATACATTTTATAAACATTAATGTAACTCTTTAGCGTTAGAGTGAAGGCATGGAAGTTGTAAAGGGGCAAAAATGGAATAAAAGTAAATGAGAAGTCCTATCTACTAAACCAATTAAAAGAAGGTCATATTGTAATTTGTTCGAAGTAAAAGGTCTTTTAAATAATTTTCTCATTATCTCATTGAGAAGATTCAAGAGTTAATTATAATACCAAGATAAATTACTAACTCAATTAAGTTACTAAAATGTAGAGGGGACATAGTGATGATTTCCATTATTTTTTCCACATTTCATTTTATAAACCATATTTAATTTTCTCCACATACACATTTGATAAGATATATGTAATTGATACCAACCCTTGGAGTGTGGTTCAAGTGTACGGTCTCAGATTCAAATTCTCTTAACCTTTAAGTGGTGAGATGTTGTATCACTCACATATATGGAATAGCCTAAGGACATAAAGCAATATTGATTATTGGGTGGTGAGCAAGGTTTTGAAAACCAAACCAGGTCTTGACAAGGTCAAGTTCCTAGTTCATGGTTTTACCGGTCGAACTGGTGATGTCATCAATTGAATTTAAAAAAAAATTGTAAGTAGTCCCTAAACTTTTAATATATTAAAAATACCCCTTAAATTTTAATATATTACAAAAAAAAACTCAAAAAATTACAAAATAATCTCTACAAGTTTGAAATATGACAAAAAAAACACCCTTAAAATTACCAACTAACCTCTGCAAGTTTGAAATGTGACAAAAAAAACCCTAGATTTAGGTCAAATATATATGAGGCATCAGTTAATTGTAAAAAGTGAGCATTAGAATAGCACATGTATAGTTGAGAGTTAAAATTAAAATGCATTAACTCCAATTAAATGAATGATTACCAATCATTTCATCCAAAGTAAATGCACTTTCCAGCTCAGCTTCAACAAAAATATCTCTCTTAGATATTAACCAGCCACCAACTTTTGTTAGGCAACTCAAGTCTTACTCTTCAGCTAAATACACATAAACCCTCCCCCACTTTTGACTATAACTCTTAATAGAATGCCCATGTGACTACTTACATTTCAAAATAACTCAAATTTTTTTCTAAAATCACCACCATGAAAGAGACCTAGATTTGATCTCAAAAGCCCCAAAACTCTTTAAACAAAGTAAAAGATTTTACTAATGTACTAAAGAAAGGCATTGGAATAGGTAACTAATCTAACCAAAAATAGGTAAAACATGAACGTTAAATTCATCATATTCATTCTTTCATTCATTTTTTATCACATCACTTTATAAAGGAATCTTGATAAGATTTTTTATTACCTCTAGTATTACTCTAGGTAAAATACCTTTAAAATTAAGGTAATATTAGAGATACAAAGAGATTTTATATAAAATAACATGTTATATCATGTCATTATCGTGTGACATGCAAACGATAATACAAACTCATTATATTTACGTTTTCATTTGTTTTGTGCATCATTTTACAAGAATCTTTTGTAAGATTTATTTGTATTACTCAAATTTAAAACCCAACTGTCAAATACAAAAGGGTTATTGCTGTCAAATTGAAACCCCCATGCACTAAAGTCGATTCCCAGTTTTCCATAACCAAACATACACAGTGCCCACACATTGCAGCTGTCTCCAGCCCATTTCCCCTCTTTATAAACCCATCTTCCCATTCTTCAAATCAAACCTCACCACCACCTCTACCCTTCACACCACAGCCACAACAATGTCGCCACCGCATTCCTTCTTCTTCCACCTATCTTTGATATTCACTTGTTTTGCTTTATTTTCAGTTTCAGTTTCAGCAGAACAACAACAACAACAACAACAGATGCAAACACTGACCACAAAACATCCTGAATATATCAACCCAAAGCTTCCCCCAAGAACACTCTCTTCCTCTAAAAAATTCGAAGGCTCATCGGATTTGGTCAACCTCCGTTACCACATGGGCCCCGTTCTCTCTTCTTCTCCCATAAACATCTACCTCATCTGGTATGGCAAGTGGGCAAATTCGCAAAAACTCCTCATCAAAGACTTTATTCTCTCCATCTCCTCCACCACCCCATCAAGCAAAACCAAAACCGCCGCCAAACCCTCCCCCACTCCCTCCGTCTCTCAGTGGTGGCAAACCGTCTCTCTTTACACCGATCAAACCGGCGCCAACGTCTCCAGAACCATCCTCATTGCCGGCGAGTACACAGACCTCGCTTACTCACACGGCAACCAGCTCACGAGACTGTCCGTACAGCAGGTGATAGCCTCGGCGGTAAAGTCGGCGCCTTTCCCAGTCGACCACAAGAACGGAATCTACCTGATACTCACGGCGCCGGACGTTACAATGCAAGATTTTTGCAGAGCCGTCTGTGGGTTCCATTACTTCACGTTTCCGTCGATGGTGGGCTACACTTTGCCGTACGCCTGGATCGGCAACTCCGCGAAGCAATGCCCCGAAGTTTGCGCGTACCCTTTTGCGGTGCCGGGGTACATGGGCGGAAGTGGGCCGCAGGCGTTGAAGCCGCCAAACGGCGATGTGGGTGTGGACGGGATGATAAGTGTGATAGCTCACGAGCTCGCTGAGCTGTCCACGAATCCATTGGTGAATGCGTGGTACGCCGGGGAGGATCCGACGGCTCCGACAGAGATAGGGGACTTGTGTGAAGGGCTGTACGGGACAGGTGGCGGTGGAGGGTATATCGGTCAAGTGATGAAAGATAGAGGAGGGAGGACTTTCAATATGATTGGAAGGAGAGGGAGGAAGTTTTTGGTTCAGTGGATTTGGAGTCCTGCGTTGAAAGCTTGTGCTGGTCCTAATGCTGTCGATTAGGAAACTTAAAAATTGAATCTCGATTTTTGGAGATTTTTTTATTTTTTAGTTTTATGGTTTTATTAGTATATTTAGATGTATAAAGAGGGTATTTTTACAATGTTTACTTTCATAATCTATTCATATTTATAATAGACTTTGAAATTTTCATTCCCAATCTTCTGGTTTTTCCAGGAACACCGAGTTCTTCTGCTATATATCAAAACTTTTTGCAGCAATAATGAGTAATGCAAGGGGTTAAATTTTTTTCTTGTTCAATCCTTTGAAGTTGGAGGGGAGAAGGGAACAGTTTTGAATTTTGAATTTTCTTCCCAGGAGGTTTTGATTTGATCTGAAGATGTCAGTGTTCAAAAGTTAAAAATAATATTAATAGCTGTAAATTATGGAGCTGAAACTGCAACTTTGTCTGGGAATTTAATGAAAGCCATCTAGCTACCACAATTAGCGGTTAGACTTTGAAAGAAAGAACACCCCACCACCCCACTAAGTAATGTGAAAGCAAGAGAATGGTAGATAAGAGTTTCATAATGTTCTATGAATACAAGAAGGTTATAAAGATTTAGTAAGAGTTTTGACTAATAATAATGAAAGTGCCAAACAGAACATAGTTATAGTGAAACTTTACTATGTTATCATATTCATATAGCATGGAAGGAGAGAAGATGATCCAAAGATTGGGTCACTCTGTTTATAATATTTTAATTATGCAGAAGCTTCATGAGTACAAAAGTCTAAATTGTTTATGTTTAAGTTTTTAACAAGGCGAAAAGGTTGACATTAATGGCAATTCAATCTGATCCACTCTTCATACATATGATAATCACGGTGGTATTGGAGTTTGTCTGCTAGTTTGTGCTATAATTTCTTCTTCTGTCATACTTTTACTGGTAAGGGTTTCTTCTGAAAGATTTGAATGGAAAATATGATGGAACAAGGGCAAACAAACATATGTATATTCTTGTCCTTTAATGGGCGGTAGAGACCTGAGCGGTCAGGTCACTAAAAACTTTAATTGAACATTTGTGATCCACAGCTAAGATTGGGACCCAGAAAGTACCACATAAAATTAATTATTACTATGACTTGTGAGCCCTAGCTCTCATGATCTTTCAGGCTAATGCCATAATATGGTTTGAGTGGTTTCCTGGCTTGGCCCAGTGGTTGAAATTTGAAAAGGGTCTATGTGCCTTGATTGGAGGGTTGGCAATTACCAAAGGGCTGCAACTTGCTAAATGTTATAAACAAAGTCATGAAATGAAAGGCTCCATCCTCCAAGAAAGGTCCCAAACTACCAAACCTCACCTACAATGTCAGCTGGATGGATAAACAAATGTCCCTTTTTATCCTATTGGTGAATGGTGATTATTAAATTTTGATTCTCATTAAACCAGACAAATGAAATTTGCGGTAGTTGTTTTATTTTTTCTTTTTGTTGATGGAATAAAATCATGAAAACATGCAAATAATGATCTGTCATTGCAACTTTTCTGTGTCTAATCTGATGTCATTTCAGTTTTAGCATGTTTTTAACTATACCCAGATGGAAACTTTTACTTTTTCTGCTCTTTATGGGGCATGGCCATTCCTTTTAGTTACTGCAATTCATTGAATATTTGCAGATGAGGGAAGAAAACAGTTGCTTATTTCTCCATGAATCATGCTTCATTTTAGCTCTTTTAGTTAGTTACATGGAAAAGAGAAAAAAGTTAATATTATCTAATAATCAAAAGACAAAGGGGAAAACATCAGTTCTAGTACTATTAGTTTGATCCACCAGTAACTGGACCCACCAGGAAGTGTCCCAATCTGTGAGTTGGAAATCCACATGCACTTGGAAGCTGGAAGTAATAACTCTCTCACAAAGGACAATTTGTTTTGTTGCTTTGCAATTGCATTTGATTAAACAGGCACTACCTTTCATTTCAATTACCAAATTTGCCAGATGACCTCAACACCTTGACACTTCTGATTATGAACCAATTTCTGTCATTTTTAATCAACACTGCTGTATTCTTTTGAATGAAACATATGGCGATTATGAACCTCATTTCTTTTGTGGCCAAGTGTCCTGGAGTTGGCTTCTATTGCATTATAGCCATTAACATCGCATATGGAGTAAATGAGGCAAGGTAGAAAGTGAATAAAGAGAGCAACATGTGCACACAGTAATTACTAATGAGCATTTTAAAGCAGTGGGTTGTTCTTTTCTTTCTTTCCTTCCCTCTTCAGAGAAACTAAAGAAGTGAGAGAAAAAAGAAACCCTAATTAGTTTTTGCCTTGAACAACAAATAAACATGGTAAATATATACATTGTTATCTTTATATTGAACCTGTTTTTTTTTTTTTTCTTTCTCAATGAGGAGCAGAACAGAAGGAAAGTGTGTGTCCACATTCAAAAGGCTGATGGCTACTTGACCAATGGGAAACTAATGAATTATTTGCAAATACATGATTTAGGTAGGATTAAACATGAAAATCCTTGGTATATAAATGGAAAATAGAATTTCTGTTTTTTTCACCATATCACTTTCTTTTGTGGGTCATGAAATTCAAACAAAAAATCTGGTCAATAATTTATCCATGGCTTGAATTTTGAAAATATCCTCAGCTTTTAATCTGATAGTGATGGGAAGTCAAGGAATAATATAAAAGACACATTCTTCATATTGTGACAATGTTGTATCAACCATCTATATATAAATAGGGTAGTTGGCTGCATTCAATCGCTCGTGTAAAGCATTAAACTCTCCTGGAATCAGAAGTACTCTCCATGGACCCAAAACAACCCAGAAATGTTTAGAAACTTCAAATGCAATTCCAAAATTTGTCAGCTAATGGGATCTAAACGGTGGCTCTTCATGCATGAGCAATTCATGCCACGTAAGGACATGTGTTAGTCTGCAACAAAGTGTTGGTGCCACTTGTTCTTTTAACAAAAAAAACCTGATGAAAAAAACTTCACAGAAAACATGTATAAATACATAGCCTTTAGTGTATAAAATTTACACTGGAAGTGATTGAATTATATACTCAGAAATTAAACCATTCATAATGGCAGATGTAAGAGGAAGTCCTGTTGTTTGTAACGATAGATGTGGCTGCCCTTCACCGTGCCCCGGTGGTCTGGCTTGCAGGTCACTTCACCATCTCTGTTACTCATTCTTTTTTCAAACAAGAAACTATAATAATAATATTATTATAGATTATATGTTTAAATTTTAATACAAGTGAATATAAATATGGTGGTGCAGTTGCACAAGCAAGGCAGGGAGTGAGTATGAACACAAGAGGTGCTCGTGTGGGGAGCACTGCGGCTGCAATCCATGTAGTTGCAGCAAGACTGAAGTGATTGCAACAGGGAAGGCTTTTTGTAAGTGTGGTACTGGTTGTACGTGTCCCACCTGTGCTGCCTGAAACGATGAAGGATTTGTTGGTGCCTCTTGCTGAGTAAAATATAGTAGCCAGCTAGCTGAGTATGTATTTGTATGTAGTTTATAAAGGCCTGTTCAGAATGTTTTAGTTTGTACAAGAGCTGTAAATCAGAATAATGGATCAATAAAATACAGCTTGTATTATTTGTGCTGTCATTTTTCTTTTACTATTACAACACATATATAAAATGTATATAAAATGAGCAATACTAATACTAAACCTAATCATTAGTGTTGTAAATCGATAATCCTTTAACCTCGTATAGAGCATGAATCACATCCAACACTCATTTGATATGCGCGATTATTAAACAAAATTTAGACTGCAAAATTTATGATGATAACTCATACTATTAACCGAGGATAACTCATACTATGAATCTATGATGATGATCATTTGATGGTATAGCCGTGCAAAATAAGAGAAGAATTTGATTGCTTAAGCGATTAATTCCTTTTGAGTTTATTTTCTAGAGAAGAAACACAAATGGCAGATGTATTGAAGGGAGGTGTAGTTCGCTGCAACACCACCTGTGGCCTGTGAGTGTCCTCACCCCTGTCCTGGTAGAATGGCTTGCAAGTGAGTCCATCTCCATTTTCTGCTACTTCTTTCTTTTTAATTGAAAATCTTCTAATTTGTTAAAACCATGGAATATTGTGTTCAGGTGCTCAAGTAAAGCCACGAGCGAGTGTGACCACAAACGGTGCTCTTGTAGGGAACACTGCAGCTGTAACCCCCGCTCCTGCTGCAAGACTAAAGTCACCGGAACCGGCAAGGCGTTTTGTAGGTGCGGTGCTGGCTGTACATGCACCACTTGCGCCGCCTGACCTGATGACATGAGTTCTCAGCCTCAGGAGACCTGACTCTGTTAAGTAACTTCAGCGATGTTGTATCTAGAGATGCTTTTTAATTAGTGAATACTTATCAATAAATGCTCTTGATCAATCGCTGCATCGAAGTTGTTTACCCAAAATTACATTGGGTTCAAGTT
>WYDK02000051.1:5653945-5670130 GCA_009867345.2 Toxicodendron radicans
TATCTATAATACAATATTCTCCAAATCAGACTCACCCTTAAAATATCAGGAAGAAAGGAGTGATGCAGAACAAAGCACTTCCGTACAAGATAAGAGTTTCCAAGAACAGTACAAGTCAAATTAAGTTTTTCCCGTTTCTTATGCTGAAACATTTAAGTACTCAAAGCACAAATCCCATTTTTTTTTTCATAAATTTGACGCAAAAAACGTGGCAAAATGCACCCATTAACCCAGCACTTTTTAGCTACACTAGATCCTGCACTGTCATTTGAAAAGGTAGAAGGACGAGAAACAGTCATAGTCCATTACAGATCATCATTCTCAGTAATCATGTTTTTGGACCATTTGATATTTCACAATCCAGAGTGGATGGAGGTTCTATTTGACCCACTTCAGTTGGTGCCCAGTTGACTTTGCATTTAGCTTTCTGGCCATTAATCGTGCGTTCTTAAAATTCTCGGTGAGTTAATGATTTTTTCTACCTAAAACTTTCTTATTGTATGGTGTATCTGTATTTGTTTATGATAAACAGAACTGCATTTTCAATTAATTAATGAAATAGTTTTGTCATAAATTTCAGCGCGACACAATAACTGGTGTATCCTAATTCACCGAGCAACGTGGGGACAAAAGTTCCCTTATTTATTATACAAGAATTTGGATTTATATCAGGAATTCTTTTTTCTTATCCCAAGTCTTGAATCCGTGTCGTCAACTTGGTGGGCTGCTCCCTGCTGGTCATCATCAGGCTTCAGGATGATATTTTTTCTTTAAACAAACAATGAACAACATGTGTTAAATTCCAAATTTGACCCAAGTCCCAACCAAAGCTACATTTGCATTGCAGTCTATTTCATTTTCATCCAACTAGGCCACTGCACCAATCCCTTTTGAAACAGACAAAGTTGAAATTCCTCTTAATTGGCCAAAATCTTCTTCTTCACATGTTTTTTAGCCATATTTTCCCCCTCAACACCTTCCCACTTTTGATCATCATCCACACATCATCTTCCATTATCATGTAAAACAATAGCAAAACCTTAAAACACTAACAACCCCTTTCTTTATTTTAGTTATTATTCTCTTATTTAGCATCTCTTTCACCATTCATGGTGCCCTCTGTCAGCACCACCAGTTGAGAGCCACTAGCTTTACTTTCAAGTGATTCCCATATCTACAGGCATGCTCTTTCTCTTCTCTCAAACTTCAGTTCTCTTTTTATTTTTATTTTCAGCTAAACCTCTGATTCCTCTAATCCCGTCCCAGTCTTTTCCATTTTTCTTAAAGATTTCAGCTTCCACATTTACTTGATGAGTAATTGAAAATAAAAGTGAAACTTTTTACCACATGGGTGACAAGTGTAAACCCATCTTAACAAGTTGTTCCCTTTCTCTTTGTTGAAGTATTCCCATAATTAGATATTGAAAAGTGAACACTGGTGTGTTAAGTGGCGGCTTCTCTTTCCTGTGACCCCTCAAGCTTTTGCTTTGTGAGCATTTTCTTTTCTAGATAAATAAAATAATGTCTTTTTGCTGGTATCTTTCCATTTCATAAGTTACTTTCATACTTAATGCATCTTTGCAACTACGTTCGGTTCCTTTAAATTGGCCTCCTTTTGGATCTGTGGTGAGTTGTTATTCCTCGTGATAACCAGAAATCTTCTGAATTTGCACTTTTTGGTGGGTATGGCTTGCTTAATTACTACACTTTTTTAAATGGTCATTTCTTGTGTTGTTCTTTTTGTGAATTTCTTCAGGTAATCAATCCTGTTAGCTTTCTGGTCTCTTTATGTGTTTGGGTTAATTAGCATAAGTACTTGCCTTGGACAAGGAATCATAGCTTTATCTCTAAATGTTCTGATGGTGATGCCTTTATCTTCTTAATGAGAATATTGCTAATTCTGGTTTAAGTTTCTTGGAACTCTAATATTCTATTGCTACTGATTTTAGTTGAATTTTGGTTGTTCAATCTATTTACTTAATTTGGGCATGTGTGGTCTGTTTTATTTTTTGAAGCTAGGTGTTTTGATTCATCATTTAGCATCATCATGAACCTGGTTTTGCTCGTGTCAATTCTTGTTTTTTGCATTCAAACATCCTTAGAAGGGGCTTCAAGGCCTGACGTGAATGTTGGAGCAATATTCTCATTTGGCACCATTAATGGGAAAGTTTCAAAGATTGCGATGCAAGCTGCTCAGGACGATATTAATTCTGATCCCAGCATCCTTGGTGGAAGGAAACTTGTTATAAAAATGCATGATTCCCACTTCAGCGGATTTCTTAGCATCATGGGAGGTATATTTTTCCTAGTACTTGTTATTTCTTTTCTTTTTTTTTTGCAAAAAAACTCATTTAACTGGTCTAAGTAGTTAGACTCATGATATTATTTTTCTTCTCTGGTCACAGCATTACAATTCATGGAGACTGATACTGTGGCTATAATTGGTCCACAAAATGCCGTGATGGCCCATGTACTCTCTCATCTCGCCAATGAACTCCAAGTCCCATTATTGTCATTCACAGCTCTTGACCCATCCCTGTCACCTCTTCAATACCCTTTCTTTGTTCAGACAGCACCAAATGATCTATTCCAGATGACTGCCATTGCAGAGATGGTTAGTTACTATGGTTGGGGAGAGGTAATAGCAATATATAGTGATGACGATCAGGGCCGAAACGGTGTAACTACATTAGGTGATAAGCTTTCTGAGAGACGCTGCAAAATTTCCTACAAAGCAGCACTTCCCCCTGATCCAACAGCCACTGAAAGTGATGTTGAGAAGGAATTAGTTAAGGTCAGAATGATGGAATCTCGAGTGCTTGTTCTACATACCTTCTCCAAAACAGGTCTCTTGGTTTTCAAAGTGGCCCAGAGACTTGGGATGATGGGTAAAGGATATGTTTGGATAGCTTCATCTTGGCTATCAACTGTTTTAGATTCGAATTCACCGCTTCCTTTGAATACTTCAAATTCCATCCAAGGAGCTCTCACACTTCGCCCACACACACCAGATTCCAAAAGAAAAAGGGATTTTACATCTCGGTGGAACAAGCTGAGTAATGGCTCTATTGGATTGAATCCTTATGGTTTATATGCCTATGATACAGTTTGGCTGATTGCTCGTGCAGTAAAATTGTTTTTGGATCAGGGCAATACCATGTCATTCTCCAATGATTCAAGCTTAAATAGTCTAGCAGGAGGGACTCTGAATTTAGGCGCATTGAGCATATTTGATGGAGGGAAGCGGGTCCGTGATCTCATACTGCAAAGCAATGTGACAGGTCTGACTGGTCCAATTCATTTTCTTCCTGACAGATCCCTCTTACATCCTTCATTTGATATAATTAATGTAATAGGACCTGGGTATCAGCAGATTGGATACTGGTCCAACCATTCTGGGCTGTCTGTGGTGCTACCAGAGACACTTTATGCAAAACCACCTAATCGTTCTAGTTCGAACCAACATTTAAGCAGTGTGGTATGGCCTGGGGGACTAACATCAAAGCCTCGTGGTTGGGTCTTTCCAGACAATGGAAGAGAATTGAGAATTGGAGTCCCAAACCGAGTTAGTTATAGAGATTTTGTTTCTGAGGTCAATAATTCTGATGTAGTTAAAGGATATTGCATAGATGTATTCCTTGCTGCTATAAAATTGCTTCCATACTCAGTTCCACATAGATTCATTCCATTTGGAGATGACCATAAGAACCCGAGCTACAACGAACTCGTCAATAAAATCACAACTGGGGTGAGTAAAATAAGATAATAATAAGTCGCTCTACTTATTGCCACAGACAAAACTGTAAGCATAATTCGTACCAATTCTGTGATACTATTTTTGTAGGTCTTTGATGCTGTTGTGGGTGACATTGCAATTGTAACAAACCGAACAAGGACTGTAGACTTCACCCAGCCATATATAGAGTCAGGCCTGGTTGTGGTGGCCCCAGTAAGAAAGTTGAAATCGACTGCTTGGGCATTTTTGCGTCCCTTTACTCCATGGATGTGGGCAGTCACAGCAATTTTCTTCCTTATTGTGGGAGCAGTTGTTTGGATCCTTGAGCATAGAATAAATGATGAATTCAGAGGCCCTCCTAAGAGACAACTTGTCACAGTTCTATGGTGAGTAGATGGTACATTGCACAATCATATGCATCTTCGTGTTTATACTATATCCATTAACATATGAAGTATATGATTTCAAAAGAACTTTCTCTTAAGAAACAAATCATGTTGAACAAGTTAAGTTGGAAGTTCCTGGGCAGCAAGTTAAGAAGTTTTCAAGAAATTGAGAATGAATACTATTCTTAGACTCCACCAGAGGTTTCTCTTCTCTTCCCCCTCCCACTTACTTGAACCTACCTTCACCCCTTTCCTCTCTATTCCTAAAATAAAGTAGGATAAGCCTCCAATCATACAAGTCTATAAGAAAAAGGGTAAAAAGGGGCTTTTGGCTGAGTGGCAATGAGTTTGTTATGGGTTTGTTAGGAAAGGAATACGTGTCATGAATTGAGAGGGAGACAATCCCTTTATATTCAGGATACCTGGGGCAACAAATATATCAAGGTTTTAGGGAATCAATATGGGAGGGTGCTGGCTCCTCGAAATGCTAGCTATTGTCATTGTTTATCTTTACTGCATTTTTTCATTTCTGTTTTGCATCCCTGCACACTTGATTTGTAAAGTTTTATCATTATGCTTTTCGTAACTCCTCATCTCCCTGTCTCTTTATCTTGCAGGTTCAGCTTTTCTACAATGTTTTTTGCCCACAGTAAGTTTTCCAATTACAATCTTTCTGGTGTTTTTTGAAGAACTCATAATTTCCCTTGCCAGTCATACCAACGAAGGGTTTCTTTATATTTCCAGGAGAAAACACTGTGAGTACACTTGGTCGCTTGGTGTTGATCATCTGGCTATTTGTAGTCCTGATTATCAACTCAAGCTACACTGCGAGCCTGACATCGATCCTCACAGTGCAACAGCTTTCTTCACCCATTAAAGGAATTGATACCTTGATTACCAGTAATCAACGTGTAGGATTCCAGGTTGGGTCTTTTGCAGAAAACTATCTGCATGAGGAACTCAGCATTCCAGAATCTAGACTTGTTGCTCTTGGCTCACCTGAAGAATATGCCCTCGCTCTTCAGAATGGAACTGTTGCTGCTATAGTTGATGAACGACCATATGTGGACCTCTTCCTTTCAGACCACTGCCAGTTTTCAATTAGAGGTCAAGAATTCACAAAAAGTGGCTGGGGATTTGTAAGTAATCCTAGAGGATGTATTGATTTCAAAATTTTCATTTGTTCATTCTTCTTCATCAAATTAATTGCTGTTAAGGTGTGGGAAATACAAAAACTAGAACCCATCGGAGGATCTTTGCCATGTGCTCCTCAGGACAAGCTGACCGACAATAATGGATGTTGGAACTAGTGATTTTTGAAAAATATTTTACTTTCATCCTCCTGAGTAGTTTAAGTAGAAAAAATTTTATATTGCCACTATGATCACGCGCATAATATTCAAGTTGCAAGGAACTGTGATTTTAACTAATTATACTTGTGTGACTGGATTGGTTCTATCTTCTGCTGGATGTTACTTGTGTGTCTGTGTTTTTTTTATGCCAACTGATTTTTTGTTGTTTATGTTTTTAGGCATTCCCAAGAGACTCTCCATTAGCAATTGATATGTCAACTGCCATTCTCACTCTATCTGAGAATGGTCAACTTCAGAATCTCCATGACAAGTGGCTGTCAAAGAAGTCTTGTAGTTCCCAGAGCTCTCAGGCTGACTCAGAACAGCTTGAATTACAAAGCTTCTGGGGGCTATTCCTCATATCTGGGATTGCATGTTTTATTGCTCTCGTCATATACTTCTGTTCGATGCTACACCAGTTCAAACGGTACAACCCTGAAGAATCTGACTCTTCTACACACAGCAGCTCTCGTTCTGCACGCCTTCAAACATTTTTATCATTTGCTGATGAAAAGGTGGACAAAGGGAAGAGTAAATCAAAGAGAAAACGCGAGGAACTGTCATCGAATGGTTTTGGGAAAGAAACTGAATCAACGAACGAATCTGAGAGAAGAATACAAAGGGATATCTCTCTGGAAGGACAGTCTTATCATAATACTTGCGCAAATTAGTTGCCAGGTTCGCATTTGTGTTTATGTACAGATTTCCAGATTCTGATTGTCACCTGAAGTGGCTATGTTGTAGGTTTATCAGCTGCTTTAATGGTCCATACAAAGTGTAATGTTTAGTGTAGGAAATGATATGTATGATAATGGCGCAGGGTCTCTGTAATATTTTTACTTGACAAAATATAGAATCTCTTCAGCCAAAATTCTGTATTAATATCAAAATCAATAAAATCCTTTCCTTGGTTGAGTAAATTTGCTTCAGCTCTCAAATAACAGTCCAGTTGGTTTTTGCTCTACAGAATTGGAAAAATCCTCAGACCCTTAATTTTAAAAATACTCATAAGGCCCACATATTTGAAAAACTAACTATTACACCCCTACAAGTGGGGCTTTTTGTTTTGTTCACCCACTACTACTGTTACTGATTGTCGTCACTTCTCTTCTCCCACTGAAACCCTACGCATTTTTTCATTTCTACAATGGCTGTCTGCTTTTCATCTCCTGTTAAACTCAAATCCACTGATTATTTTACTCTCCTCTTCAATCCCAAACCTAAACATAACACCAATAAACCCATCTTCAAATGCAACGCTTCTCTCACCACCATAGCCACCGAACCCCAACCCCTTTTCACCTCCGTCAAGACTTTCGCCCCCGCTACCATCGCCAACCTCGGTCCCGGCTTCGATTTCCTAGGCTGCGCCGTTGACGGCCTCGGCGATTACGTCTCCCTCCGGGTCGACCCCTCTGTCCACCCCGGCGAAATCTCCATCTCCGAAATATCCGGCCACTCGAAACTCAGCAAAAACCCTCTCTGGAACTGCGCCGGAATCGCCGCCATCGCCACCATGAAAATGCTGAACATACGATCGGTGGGTCTTTCTCTTTCCTTAGAAAAGGGATTACCATTAGGATCGGGGCTCGGATCCAGTGCCGCGAGTGCCGCCGCAGCTGCAGTGGCCGTGAACGAAATGTTCGGAGGGAAATTAAATTCAGAGGCGTTGGTTTTGGCGGGATTAGAATCAGAAGCCAAAGTCTCCGGATATCACGCTGATAACATTGCTCCCGCAATTATGGGAGGTTTCATATTGATTCGAAGTTACGATCCATTAGAGTTAATGAGACTGAACTTTCCGCAAAACAAGGAGTTATTTTTCGTGTTAGTTAGTCCGGAATTTGAAGCGCCCACGAAGAAAATGCGGGCGGCTTTACCGGCGGAAGTTATGATGCCCCACCACGTATGGAACTGCAGCCAGGCCGGAGCCTTGGTGGCGTCCGTGTTGCAAGGTGACCTGGTGGGGCTGGGGAAGGCGTTGAGTTCGGATAAGATTGTGGAGCCAAAACGGGCTCCTTTGATTCCTGGAATGGAGGGGGTGAAGAAGGCCGCCATTGAGGCTGGGGCGTTTGGGTGCACCATCAGTGGGGCGGGGCCGACGGCAGTGGCGGTGGTGGAGGATGAAGAGATGGGGAAGGCCATTGGCGAGAGGATGGTGGAGGCGTTTTGGACAGATGGAAACTTGAAGGCTGTGGCTGTGGTTAAGAGATTGGATAGAGTTGGTGCCAGGCTTGTTGGTAGCATTCCCAGATGAACAAAAATTTAATCTCTTTGGGTGTGCTTTAGTTGTTCCTGAGAACAGAATTGGTAGGTAATAAGTTTGTTAAATCGCTCATTCCATATAAAATCAAGTGAGTGTTCATGATGAATGAAATGGATGAATGTTTCTGCTTCTTGTTCAATGCACTTCTAGTTTTCAGTTTTGAAATTGATTGCTTGCTCATCTAAAACACCTGATACTTGAAAGTACTTGTAGGTTTGAGAATATGGTAGTCGTAGTTCAACAAAAACCTGGAACTGGGAAGTAGTGTTTGTTCTGAAAATGAAAATATGGCTGCTTGTTATGTTCAGTTCTGCCTTGCGAGATTGAGTTGTGAAAATGGGGTTTCTTTACAGTTGTAATATGTACATGTAAACCTTGTAATATGTAACATTTACATGGTTGTATTATAGCCAATGATGAAAATAACATGCGTTTTGTGGCTACCGATGGGTATTCACATTGAAGAAGTTAAAAGAAGTTATGATTCATGGGGAGAAATTGAATCTATCATATGTTTACAACTACAAAAATACTAGGTATATCATACAATCTCACCAACTTTTCTTACAACCCTAACATGGCATCTAAATTGGCATTACCATGTCAAGCGACGACTTTGAAACGTATAAAGTAATGACTGAATAATTATTACTTGTGAAATAATTGTTCCTTATGAATAAATGATTGTTCCTTATGGAGGAATTACCATTTCTTATAAATGAATGATTGTTCTTTCATAAAGAATAGTTGTTCTATTATGAAAGATAAGGGGGAATGACAGTTCTTTATTAAGGAACGATCGTTCATACCTAATAAAAACATATTTACCACATTAATAATGTTATTTGTACAAAATGACGTGAAACACTATATGATGTGTCATGTGGATCATATTTTTTTAATGCCACATAAATGTTATTTAGGCCTATGCCATATGTCACTTATGTGATATGTCACATAAGTGCCACATCATTTTATACAAATTCTCTTTGTATGAGAGTTTGCCATATGTCACTTATGTGATATGTCACGTAAGTGCCACATCATTTTATACAAATTCTCTTTGTACGAGAGTTTATACAAATAGCATTACTCTTAATACTTTGGATGTAGTAGGAGCTGACACAACAATTTCTAACTCAACATCAAGGTTGTAAAAAAGTGTTGTAAAATTGAGTTATGGACGTAATATTACTCTTACAACTATGTGTCAAAATGAGGCTCGAAGAGAGAATTTGTAAGGTTCTCTATTCTTTCTGGTTGCACCATTGAACACTTTTTAAGTTATAACACAGTATCAATCTTTTCTTGTTCACAGGTGTTATCTCTAAACTTGGCAAGTATGACATTTAAGTCATTAATGACTAAACTATTTATTAAAAGATTGCACACAGAAGAAAAAAAATGTCAATTTAAAACAAAAACAAAAATAATGGTAAAATATATAATTCTTTTTTACAAAAATCAACCTCCCTGTTTCTCAATACCTAAAAGAAAACCCAAATAGGACCCGGAAAATTTAAACATCTGTCAAAACTTCAACCTCAATAACCAATTCAGTTGTTCTTGGCAGCAGCAGCCTGTTTTGCACCAACAGCAAAGAACTCAGATATCACTTCAAGGGGCATGCCCTTCGTTTCTGGGACTTTCAAGAAGACAAACACCCATGATATGAAGCACACTACTGCATACATGCCAAAAACACCAGCAAGCCCGACAGATTTAAGCATCACCGGGAGTGAATAGGTGACGATGATATCACCGATCCAAAACGTGAGTGCACATATGGCAATGCAGATCCCACGTACTCTTGTGGGGAATATTTCTGAACAGAGTATGTTAGGGATTGGCCCGAACCCCATGACAAAGCAACAGAAGTATATAACAACACTGGCTGTCGAGATTGACGCATGCACGACAGAGCCCATCTTTATGACACTTCCAAGGACCAGGATGACAAGTGATGCTATCAATACAGGGATTGTGGTGAGCAGCAAAGTCCTGAAATGGGTAGTAAAAACAAAGACGAATTAGTTGAAAGTGAACCACATAAAACCCAACAAAAAAGACCAAAAGAAGATACAGATAACTATTCATTTTGATACCAGATTCTTTCGCACTCAAGAAAGTAGCAGCCCAAATATTTATTTTGGAATTACTTCGAGCATTGTGATGTGTTTTTCAGTTTCATTACAAATCAGCATTAATGTAGTCATACATACAGGACACAAAATTTCAAAGGTGTAGGCACATGAAGATTACCAACCACAACACAAGACCTAACTCGAGTATTATTTCCCAAGTCCTCAAAATTTTGTGGTTTAAAAGGTGAGGAAATCACTAATTGCAGATCAGGGAATTATACAATAGGCTGGCAATAATTCATACAACAATTTAAAGACCACAAGCAAGTTTGATATTCTCTAGAGATTTTTCCAAGAAAATAGTTACAGAATTTGAATGTTAAGACATGAGGAATTGGCACAGTGCATTCAACAGCTAAAATAATTTATTAACAATCAAATGTGATTCTTTTGTTATGAAGAGGTTTCTCTGGAGCAGCCTAATCAGTTTAGTTCACAGAACATGAATATTAGTGTGTTTCAGAATCGAATGTGCACATCTAATTGCACTAAGGAAGTAGTTAAAACACTGAACAATATAAAGCATCCAACGCAAACCAAACTCAAACCACTTCATCAATCTATAGCATGTTTAAATATGGATAGGATAGATCTGCTACCTTATTAACCCATTTGATTCTAATTCTAGGCAGGTAAGTAAATGATGTACTGTTCACAACACCAGCAAATACATTTTTGTACATTTTAAACAATGACTGGAGCTATGCCAAGAGAAAGGGACAACAAATGATAAATTAAGAAATTTCCTTCTGAGCATAAACAGTAGAAAGCCTCCTGGCCTTGAAAAATTTTGCAGCAGCCCAACAAAAAGCATTTTCATGACAACACAAATGGAGAGGAAGATAAAAATACCTTCTGCCAGAAAGATCCATAAGCCTCATGGCAACAGCTATGCATGGAATCATCAACAAGGTTGTGATGCCACTGATCATTAGTGAAGCAGAGGCTGCACTAATGCCCATATTTGAAAGAAGAATTCCAACACCTGCCTGCTCAAGAATTTGAGGAGTGTAGTAGAGAACCCCATTTATGCCAGAGAACTGCATTAAAAAAAGAGAGGGAAAAAATAAAAACCCTCAAGAAGCAAGTAATACATAAGTGAAAAGAACTAGAAAATAGTCATACCACACATAAAAGGTTAGTATATACCTCAAATTTGTAATTTTTTTGGTTTAAAAGAAAAAAAATAAAAATAAAAACAAGAAACTTCATGGTCTGAGAGCTCACAGTTTGGATACTGTTAAGTTAAAAACACAAAGTGGCATCGATTTAAGCTTTCCAGCACTAGAAAAAAAAGTTTGCTAATTCTTCCAAGGTTCTAAGTGTTACCTGCTGAAGTATTTGAATTCCCACCCCAACAATCAATGCATGTTTGACTCCTGGTTCAAATAGTTCACTCCAACTTGGCCCTTGTGTTGCTTTTTCAGATGGATGAACCATAGCTGGTCCAATTGGATGCTGTTCCATGAGTTCCTTGGAATAAAGAGCTGGTTGACTAACCAAAGCAGCAGCCTGGATAACTTCATTTTCGGCAGGTATGTCTGCACCTGGGAGAGAAACTATAGATCCACGACGAGATCCAGGGGCACACTCTTGATGCAAATAAATTCTTTTGAATCCCCCTTCCTTCTTTCCATCTTGGCCTTCTTTTTCAGACCATTTCCAGGCCAACTGCCAACCTCCACCTATTCCCATGCTACCTACTGGCTCTCCAGCTTGCACCTGACTGCCGTGTCTCATGCTTCCAAGGCTTCCATGGGCATGTGGGACCAAGTCCTTCTCCATGCTCGTTGTCTGACGGGATATTAATGGACTATGCAAATTGTCATCAGAATCAGCACCAGCAGCATCAGATACATACTCATCACCATCTCTAGCAAGGCTCTCCTCATCCCACTCCTCATTCCTAACTTGATTCCCTCCCACACTGAACATGCTTCCAAAGTGAGGGAACAGTGTGCTTCGCATGCTTCCAGTATCAGGGAGCTTCTCATGCACACTACCAAACAGGGTGACAAGAGGATCCATTAGAGGCACACTCTGGTTTGCCATGCTTCCATGCCTGGACACTAGACCAAGAGAACTTTGTCCGGTAACTTGTCTAGCAACCCAAGAGAGACCTTCTTCAGGCCCATATAATTTGATTTGATCTTTATCAGCAGTGATGTCCTGGTCATCAAAGAGTTCATTGGCTGGACCAATTATGTACTCCTCTAAAGATGTTTCACCCCCAACTCCTAGTCCCTCAACCAGTAAAGCCATCTCACCTGTTCATCTGAGGAAGATCAGTAAATGATGTGATAGGCGAATGCATCAAGATAGCTTTGAAGACTTATGATTTTGATTTCATGAATCTCAAATACATCCACATCATACTGATAGGCATATGCATAAAGTACCCAATATTAAATTCAAGTCATTATAAGAAAATGAATTACAAATGAAAAAGATAGACTGGAATAGTGGAGAGTTCTTTTTTTTTTTTAAGTTAATAAAAAAGGAAAAATGTTTTAAGATTCACTATAAATCATCACCTTTCAGTAAAATTTCAGAAGCTACAAACCATCACCTAGAAAATATATGCTGGTTGACGTTAAGCTACTAAAGAATGTGCAAGGAATTATATCCTCAGAAGAAGAATGTAACACAAAAGAGAATACGGGTTTACTAACCCCTACAGTGATAACTCGAAAAAAAATTGAATATAGCAAAATCTCCAGTATTTAATTGGGACAATATTCAACAGTAAGCAGAGATAACGTAACCTAAAGAGCTCTATTATATAGCTTAGGATGTAAAATAATACTTATATGAAATCTTACACAAGAAAACACCCAGCAACTAGCACATAATACAAGCTCATATTTAAATGGGAAGGTCCCATATTAACAGAATCCCACCCTTAAATTCTAACACCCCATGTAAATCAAGTTCAGTATCCCAAGTCAAAAAAACCTGTTTATTTTTAAAGACTCACGGCAGGAAAACCTACCAGAGACATCCTCCCTGCCACGAAGCTTCTGCAGAACCCTCTTAGCCTCAAGCATCCGCCCTTTACTCACAAGCCACCTTGGAGACTCAGGCAAGTAAAATGCAGTCAGCACAAAATAAATGAGAGAGGGCATAGAAAGAACTCCAAGCATCACTCTCCAATTTGGTGAATTCTTCAACGACATTCCAAAGACCATACAATATGAGAGAAACATTCCAACACAACCAGTGAACTGCGGAAGTGTATTTAATAACCCCCTAATTTCAGGAGGAGCTGTTTCAGATATATATACTGGAACCAGAGTAACGGCCAAACCAATTCCAAATCCATCCAAAAGCCTAGCTAGAAGTAGGACATAAACATTGGGAGACCAAAGCATTACAAGACCACCAATGAAATAGAGGACAGATGAGATTATTAGCAGTGGACGGCGGCCTATCCAATCAGATATGGCTCCAGAGCATGTAGTAATTATAGTGGCCCCAATAAGTGACATAGCCACAATTAGCCCTTCAACAGTGGGTTCACTTTCCAAACTGAACTCTCTCTTAATGTACAAGACAGCCCCTGCAGCAAAAACAGAGATTGTTCATGAACTCGACCAGGTGGGTAAATTCCATTATGATTCAGGGAAGAAAAAAAGTTGTTCTTATCAATAGTTCAAGCAAATGAAACTTGACGGACTACCCCTTCAAGCAAAATAAAATAACAAAGATAGATGAACTAAGTAATTTATGAGCATATCTCACTCAAATATTACCCTAATTTAGATGTTGAGCTAATATAAACCAATACATTGTTTGACAGTGTAATCAACAAATAGATGCATCCAGGAGAAAATTACCTGCAATGGTTGCATTATCCCATCCTTGCAGTAAGTTACCAATGGCAGCAGCAATAGCAACAAGCACAGCTCCACTCATTTTCCCCAGAAATGGTTATTAGAATCCCCTCAAAACTTCCACCAACAAACCTGAAAAGACAAACCCAAATCGTAGATCATACATCAAATTCACTCCTGCTGACCCAATTCAACAAATTTAGCAACACATATGAATCTTTAAATTTGTGACCTTTATGAAGCAGCTAATGACTAGGTGGTCTCAGAATAAGACCTATTAGATCCCGGATTCAAAACCATCAAGCAAAGCTCTTTAATGTACTCGACAACACAAAAGACAGATGTACCAAAGACAAAACAAGGGAAACAAGGGAAATCCAGATGTCCAACTCTAATTAGAAAACAAAAAAAAGTGGTTATTTCATTACCTATAGGAAGAAGCAGAAGTTTTAGATGAGAGTTTCAGGTACCATCAGATGCACAAAGTCCATAACAGTTGCTGCAAATTGCCACACTTGTCAAAAAGTTGGGTCTTTCAGCGATGGGAATTTTCACAATAATTATGACAGTGATTTAGAAAAATACAGAAAAGGTGATGTTCTCATTTGCTAGAGATGACAGCCAAAAAAGAAAACAGAAACTAAGGCTTGTGCATTTGTGACACCTGCCTCTTCACCCTCACTATCTGTGATGCACCGTGCACGTATTGTTTTTTCACTCTACCGCCATAATAATATCAATCTTTCTTTCTCACCTCACAACCTTCTTTATTTGCATCATGAAACAAAAGAAAAGCAAATTTTCAAGACAAAGTTTCAATCTTTATTAAAGCGTTTTTTAATATTCAGATTCCCTTATTAACAGACTATTTTCATAGGACTAATGCAAAGGCTTGATGAAAGAGAGAGCGCCAACTGGAGATGCAATAATGAACAACAGTCCATGAATAATAATTAGTACATAACTCCAAAAACATTCACATTCTTTAAACTCATACAGATTGGAATCTTCTGTCTTCAAGATTGAAACTTTAGTGTTTTACACCTGTAACATATTATTAAAATAAACGTTTTAGATCAGATCATACAACTGTACAACACCATTAATTCATTTTATACTGGTGGTTCATATTTGGTGATGATTAATGATTTGTCTAAAGTTTGAAAAGTTATCAAAAGGGTTTGTTTATATTTGTTGATTTGAGAAGAATAACATTGAAAAGAAACAATTTTTACTGCAATGAAAAGGTAAAAACAGAAACTTACTTACACAAAGGGGAAGAAGAAGAAGAAGAAAGTGGTAGAGAGTTCCAAGTGCAGAGGAGGAATCTACTTTCCTAAGGGAAGGGATCTGTTCCACTCCAAAATTATATGATTAATTTATTCTTTAATTATTAAATTTATGAAATTGAAACGGTTGAATTTACATTTGGCACCCAACACCTTTTGTGGGTCTCACTTAGACGAAGTTTAAGCACACCTCAATTTGATTGATGACCCTCCAACTTTTTTATTTTACCTAAACTTGTCTCTCATTGATTTTCATTTTATTAAAAAAAAAAAGTTGGAGTAGTAGTTTTAATTTTTTGAAAATCCCCACCATATTGAAAACCTTAAAATTTTCCCTTATAATCATTATTTATATCATAACGCACCATTGGATAGCTCAAATGGTAGGACGGGCTCTGAGTTGTATGGTTAAGAAACATAATCTCAATTTTGAATCCTCTGACTTCCTTTATTTAAGCGGATGATCATGATAGTGGTATGTTGTGTTAATCACGTATAGGAATTAGTCGAGGTGCGTTCGAAAACCCTGTTCCAAAAAGAAAAATTAACCATATCATATTTACCTATTTTTATGTATGTTTTAAGGTTCAAAAACATCAATTCAATAAGATAGATACACGTTAGAAAATTGGGGACATGATTTTTGAAAAGTGTGGTAATGGGTCATTGTCATTCATATAATATTTGCTTGATTGGCGTGTACATAATTAGAAACAAATGGTGGTGTGTTGCTTGAAATAGTGACATACGTAAAGGATCAAAAGATAAATATCAAAAGAAGAGGAGGGTTTGGTGCAATATTGAAAAAAAATTGGAACTATCCAATTCATATTTAGTAAATATAGAATAGTTTTGGTAAAGAGCAAGATGAAGAGTATCCTTCGGAGTCTTGTTGAGAATATTCTCCTATATACCTCTACTATTAATGGTGTGAGGAAGTTAAAAGGCTATATGCAAGAGAAAGACAATACTAAATTAAGGTTATATAACTTCAAGTTCATCCATGTCGAAACCGATGTTCTTTAAGTGATAATATTATTTTATCATCTGGTCTCGGGTTCGAATCATCTTAACTCCCAAGATTTAAAGGGGTGATCATGACTTTGAGATGTTATGCTAATCACCGACAGAAATTAGTCAATATATACGTAAACCGGCTCACACATACTCTTTAAAAAA
>WYDK02000051.1:5690200-5703802 GCA_009867345.2 Toxicodendron radicans
GAAAGCTCCAGTGTCCAGATAATAGCTTCATGCACTTCTCCTAAATTCCTCAAAGGGATATTATATTGGCTGTCTCGCAGAAATGCTGTTACCAATGGTTTAGATAAAGCTTTTATACAACCTCTGGAAATTGCGACAGAAAAATTCCTGGAAATCATAAAGCTTCCATACCTAACCTATTCTGTCCACGGGGTTTAATAACACCAACTTATTAGAGATGAAAGGATTACTTTGTCTGATGTATCCAGTCTCTTTTTTTGAGTTTGACATATGGGTTCTTGAAGATTCAGTCCGAAGCCTTTGGATTAAGCTTGCATACAATCTCTTTCTTTACCATGGTTGATAGACCAAGTTGGTTGGGAAATTTCCATGGGGAAGAGTTTAGTCCATGCCTCGTTTTGGAGGGTTGCAACAACAAGCTTACATACATCCTGTTTCAATCCTATGGACGGGGGCTCTACTGGCACAAAATCGATAATCTTCAGATGATGCACAAGTGATGTTATGTTTGATTGGAAAATGGGTTTCATGGATGTCAATTTTATATTCACTGTTTACTTGATTTGATCCTTACTGCTTGTACTATTATATCAATGACCAACTTGACCAAAAGGAAGAAGCATTGTAATTTGCAGCCCTTACCAACTTAATTAAATGATGTATTTGAATGCCGGTTTCACGTTTCAATATCTTTTAAAGAAACCAACATGCTTGGGACAAAATCCTGGCAAAAGAACCAATCGTAAAGATACAGTCTTCTATAAAACAATTAAAAATCTACTACTTCACTTGAAAGCAACATGCCTTGCATAATCTATATATACCCAACTCCATTTCCTACCTTTCATCAACTCAATCTTCTCCTCTTCTCTTTATTTGAATCAAAGTTTTCAATAGGAATGGCTCTGTTTTCACATTCCAAGTTCTTGTTTCTCTCTTTGTCTATCATCACTCTCTTCATATGCTCTACTCTAGCTCATGACTTTTCCATTGTGGGTTATTCACCTGATCACTTGACTTCCATGGATAAGCTCATCGAGCTTTTCGAGTCATGGATGTCAAAACATGGGAAAACTTATAATTGCATTGAAGAGAAGCTGCATAGATTTGAGGTGTTCAAAGACAACTTGAAGCACATTGATCAGAGGAACAAAGAAGTTACTAGCTACTGGCTTGGTTTGAATGAGTTTGCTGACCTGAGCCATGAAGAGTTCAAGAACAAGTACTTGGGATTGAAACCTGAATTCCCCAGAAGGCGTGAGTCTTCCAGTGACTTTAGCTATAGAGACGTCGCGGCTTTGCCCAAATCTGTTGATTGGAGAAAGACAGGAGCGGTTACTGAGGTTAAGAACCAAGGTTCATGTGGTATGTAACAAAGCCTATGCGACTTTTGTGTGTGATTTCTCTAAGATTGGATACTAAATACTAGGTAACTTTTATAATATGATGTACATGCAGGAAGTTGTTGGGCATTTTCAACAGTTGCAGCTGTGGAGGGCATAAACCAGATAGTCACAGGAAATCTAACTTCATTGTCAGAACAAGAGTTGATTGACTGCGACACAAGCTTCAACAATGGTTGCAGTGGAGGTCTGATGGACTATGCATTTGAGTTTATACTCTCCAATGGTGGACTTCATAAGGAAGAAGAATATCCTTATCTCATGGAAGAAGGCACTTGTGATGAAAAGAAGGTACAAATAACATTTGAGAATGGTGACTGGTGCTCTTACGCAGATATTTTGACTTACGAAAACTACTCAGGTTTTTTAGCTAATTATGCCTGTTTATTTGCTATGTTTAGGAAGCGATGGAGGTAGTGACAATTAGCGGTTACAGAGATGTGCCAGAAAATGATGAACAGAGTCTTTTGAAAGCACTGGCTCACCAGCCTCTAAGTGTAGCCATTGACGCTTCTGGCAGAGATTTCCAGTTTTACAGTGGGGTAAGCTCTCAGTCTCATCACAAATTACATTCCAATGTCTCTGAGAATCTTGTATTCAGCATCCTGACAATACACAAATTCTGCAACTGGTTTTGCAGGGGGTATTCAATGGTCCTTGTGGAACTGAATTAGATCATGGAGTAGCTGCAGTTGGTTATGGATCATCAAAGGGGGCAGATTATATCATTGTGAAGAACTCATGGGGACCCAAATGGGGAGAGAGAGGATACATCAGGATGAAGAGTAACACAGGAAAACCTGAAGGGCTCTGTGGTATCAACAAAATGGCTTCATATCCCACCAAAAAGAACTGAAGTTACTAACTGGGTTTTTCTTCCCATGAACATTTCTTTTTCATTTCCTTTCTGGTTGTTTTCTTCTTGAATCAACTAAAGCTATCTGTTTGTACTTGCTATTTTCAATAATAAATATTATAGCTTAACATCTCACAAAACTACTCCAATATTCAATACTAAATTCTAAAAAAAAAAAAAAAAAAAAAAAAGTTTCAGTCGACTTTCTATAAAAACCACACCATTCAGACATTATTGACAACAATTAAAGAACGGATTGTAATCGATGCACGTGCACACACACACACACAAACTTTTTCTATGTTTACATGCCAGTATAATAATAACTATGTAATAGAATTTTATATGAAGAAGATACAATGCACCCAACCTTACAAGTGTATAAAATATTGAGGGTGCATGCAAATAACTTTTGGAGTTCATCATTAATTATTAGGTCGAAATTTTTAAAATTCATAGGTTTAAGTTTCTAGGTGCTATGACCTAATGCTATGCGTATCAAATGACCAACATAGAATGAATTGTGTTAAGAGGACAGGAAAAGAATCAACATTAACTTGAAACTTCATTGTATTTGAAGACACAGTCGTAGAGTCGTCCTCCAAG
The DNA here is from genome assembly GCA_009867345.2 of Toxicodendron radicans. Classification (NCBI taxonomy): domain Eukaryota; kingdom Viridiplantae; phylum Streptophyta; class Magnoliopsida; order Sapindales; family Anacardiaceae; genus Toxicodendron; species Toxicodendron radicans. The sequence continues at coordinate 5,693,066 of WYDK02000051.1, forward strand.
AAACTGGGCAACCTCAGGATGTTTCACCTGCAACAAAGATAAGCAAAAAGAAATTAAGAAAGAAAGGACAAAAAAAGAAAAAGAAAAAAGGACATTAAAGCTATGTTTGTTAACTGACATTTTTGTAAAGGCGACAAGGGAAAATAATTACCATTCCAATCTTCAGGGAATCACATTTAAATTGAGCATAGAGATTTGTTTCAATTCCACGACCCTGCCAAAAGCAATGGAAGCTTCATAAATTATGTTGAAGAATTGACAAAGGTAACATAAAACTACATGATGTTGAAGAGTTCTGCATTTTAACCAATTTCAATATGACAACTGTGATTATAGTACGAGAGAAAATTATAATTGTACATGCTTATATGATTATTCATCCCCATCAGAGGCAATTCTACAAGCTCGAACCAATTTATTTTCTCAAGGAGAGATAAATGCATTGCATTGGATGAAAAACATGCTTATGCTGAAAAGTTGTGAGCCATAAAACAGAGCCTATTGAAACAGAACCTATAACCTGACAATGACTCTCAGAAAGTAGAGTGTTATTTCATTACAGTGACATTTAAAACAAGAAAAAGATCAGTGAAAGTGGAAAAATAAAAAAGTTCCTTTTTATTGTTTTAATATTATGATACCAGCTTTCTGCTCAGAACATCATAACACTCCAACATGTATAGTTAACTAGTAGCTGTAATCATCTACACTTTCTTAAAAACACACAAGAAATACACAGAGCCTTCATGCAAAAAAAAAAAAAAAAAAAAGTAATTTAGCAGTAGTATGTTTAAACATTAAGAACTTACCATGCCTTCCAAGATAACTAGATCTGCATCACTGCTTAGGTAGGCAAGCTCTTGTGATACTCTTGTAAGATCAATAACCTAAAAAAATTGGAAAATGGACAATAGATCAACAAAAATGATTAATATGCAGTGTACTAAGGGCATCCATTGAACCTGTACACAGATTTATAAGAAATAACACTTTCATTTCTTACCGGCAAATCATTGCCAGAGTTGGCAATAAAAAGATTAGAAGTGTCAACACCCATGAACTTCCCATTTTCATCCTTCAACTAGAAATTGGGTACTATGTCAGAGTCAACCAAGAATCTAAAACAATCATAATAGTAGAAGTTCTTATTTGTCACCTTTGCAATGATGTCAATCAGTTCAGCGTAAGTTACATCATTGATTGATGGTAAATCATTAGCAGCCAACACAACCTGTATACACAAAGTAAGAGAAAGGTCATGAGTAGTCATCTTTCAAATAACTGGAAAGAGACAGAGTAAAAGATAGGAAAAACTGCTTTAAAAACAAAATAAGAACCACCACTAAAATGCTAAATCAAAGTCACAATCTAACAAATTCATCCAATGAACAATGTCAATTATGCAAGTGTAAGCATTCTAGGAGAAAATTATATTCCCTGACCACCTTATTAGATCTTCTTGAACCAAAATGTTATCATGTTCAATTAAAAATTACAAACTATATCATGTTACCTAAATTATATATAAAAATATATGTATTAAAAGATAAGATAAACTCAACTTTTCTTTAACAACATCCTTAAGCATGAATATTATTTTGGTATCAGATTCTATTGTGCTTTATGTTCCTCACAATATTGTGTGACAAATAAAATGCTGATACAGAGGTGCAAAAAGTATAACTCTCAAAGCAAGGCAACAAGCATTTCATCTTTTTCATAATTTATTTTACACTGGGTCAAATAAACAGCCAAATTCAGAAACTTTTAACAGAAAACCACATAGAGAAAAGTCACACAGAGAACCTTTAGGCTCTTGACTGCAAAACTCAGTTGCATTTAATTGACATGAATATTTGTGAAAGCAAACCTGAGTTCCAAGACGGAGTAACTCCCTTGCAAATGGTAAAATGCCCAAAATTATATCCGCACCAGAATTATCAACAAAAATGACAGCCTAACATGACAACAACGAAACTGATTAGGACATGGGAGACATATAAAAGCATCAATTCCGTTCAAAAGATACTTTTAAGAATGTGACTTTTTTTTTATGGAAAAAGGATATCATGCAACATAAATTAAATATTGGACTCACCTTCTTCCAAGGTTTCTTGCTCCATTTCACTTTAAAAGTTTCCAAATCATCAATGACCCAAGGTCGGGAGACAAGATTTTGACAACTAGCCAAAAAGGACATACCATCCCTTGAGAAAACCTCAGCAAGCTTCAAGAAAGGGAAAAAAAAAACTACGCATGATATCACACAAATCACAGCTATAAACTATTTGTGTTGCAAAACCAAAATGATGAAAATTAACAATTTGTTATGTTAACAAAATAAGCACATTATTTTAAGGCACAAGCAGCACCACTGACTGACAAAATACATAAATAAAAGAACGCAGGGTGAGGGTCAAGAAGGAAAGAGATTGATGCACCAATAATGCATAGAGTACTCCAAATGGAAAGCGTAAACAAAGAAAACAAAGACACTTATTTAAGTCTTTCCTTTTTATGATACAGATGAAAATATGAAAGGCCGAAAACAATACCAGTGCCTAAGATGAGAAAACATATGAAGACCAGATGAGAAAACATATGAAGACCTCTGTTCAAGAGAAAACATAATCCCAAAAGTAGTGTGTGGTGAAGTTTTCAGGTTTTTGACAGCATTAATAATTTAAAAGCTATGTATGTTGAGTGTACAAACTGTCAGACCTAAAATTGAACGTTTAAAGATTTTCTAAGCCATAAGATAAAGGATTAACCTACCTGTGCTGAACCAAGATCGAATATGTTTCCTGCAAATATTCCTCTAACCAGATTCTCTAGGCGCTTCCCTCCATCTTCAATAGCATCATTAAGACGAACTACATCCCCAAATAAGGATATAGCTTTTGCATTCTCTTCATCCTATTTGTCACAAAAAGGATCAGCCTTTGCTTGAAAACAAATAAAAATAGAATGCTCACCAATATTTAAAATCCCCTCTTCTTCCATTATCTCTCATTTCTTCTCTTCTATGATTACCAAAGACAAGTATTGTTTATGGCTCTTACACATAACTCTCTCAGCCTTCACCATTGATTTTTTTTCCCCAGTTTATATACCCAAAAATCCTCTGACTTCTCTTACAAGTTCACCAAGTTGTATACTAAGAACAAACACCAGACAAAATCTTCATTTTCAAATTGGCAATTAGCCAAAAGGGTTCTCAGTCCAACTGTTCTACCAAGCAATTACGTTTTAGCCATCGCAATCAGTTTCTTTTACAATGTTATTTATTTCATTTGCATATACATTCTGCAGGTTTGGCATGTAAAAGAAATAAAGTATGAAAGTTTAAAACTTACCTTCACTTTTTTGAATATGTCTCTGAATCCCAATTCTCTAAGGATTTGTTCACGAATTCGGCAAAGAAGCTAAGATATCCCAAAAAAAAAAAGACAAAACAGAAGTAAAAATTTTAGATCCTCCAAAGTACACCGCTTAGCTAAATCATTTTGAAGATTGTAAAAAAACATCCCAAAGCTTGACTTACAACGCAATCAGGTGGGCCACCATGACTCTCTGGATCTTTCTTGAAGTCCTCAAGTATCTCAGCATACCTTAATGCAATCAATATTTCAGACAACACATGGAATACTAGAATTACTAATTCCAACTCACAGAATGAGTGACATAGATGAACTTATTCCCATAAGTTCCATGTAAAAAATACTTAAGTAGATGAAACCTGTATAACGTAAAGAACAGTTTTTTAAAACCTGGAGACTTATACAAACAGAGCATCTAATTTCCCAGACCGAAGGATGAAATGGGTACACGCAAAAGACAGATCATGAAAGAACCAAAACAAATACCTTTCAGCAAATTTTTTAGCTCTAACAGGAGCATCAGTGACAGTAGGATCAATCTCAGCTCGTTGCCTGAAAGAGATTACAAAGACTTGACAACATACTTAGAATTACACCCAACAAAAAAAAAACGATATAAAAAGAAACAGAATTGAAGGAAAAAGTTTTACTTGAAAGAAGGGATGGAATTGAGAAAGAGGTCGACCCAAGCAATCTCAGTAGGGGTGGCTTTTCTGGGATTGTCAGAGGGGAATCTGTAGGGAATGGTGCATGCCCTGTAGTTGGATTCGATCGGAGTTTGAAGTAAAGGGAAAGGGACCAGCTCTGAAGCGCTCTCCATGTTCCGTTTTGTTTGGTTTATTTGAACAAAATGAAATGATGTGGAAGAAGAAGAAAATAGGAAAAAGTAGCTGTATCTTCTATTCCGAGTTGAGGGGAAGATGCTGCACCCTCTCTTCTTCTTGGGCATGCATATGCAAATGGAATATGCCTTATATATATATATGTTCCTATATATATCACAAAATTCAGAAAAAAATAAAATGAAAATTGGGTGCTAACTGGTAAGCTTATTTCAGATAGAACTTTATTGAAAAAACAAATTTTGTTTTAAATATAATTTAAATTAAAAAGAAATATATGAAATAATTTTATAAGAAAGTATTGGTTTTTTTTTCAAAAAAGAAAAAAATTAACTAATGTAATTATTATGTGGGTATAATTAGGGTTGGGCAGGTTCGGGTACTCACCATTTTTTGAAGGAATTAGAACCGGTCGTTTCTTAAGATTTGAAACCGAAATCAGAACCTGAATCGGAGCTTGAAACACAGGTTGTAGTTTCGGTTTCGAGTACCCGAGATAATTTATTTTAACTCTTGGTTCTGGTTTCTGGTTCCTGTAGGGCTAAAACGGGAATCGAAACCAAAATCGGCCCTGTGACAACAAGTTTCGGGTAGAAACTAGAACCAGTTCCCTGGATACCCGCCGATTTCAGTTCTACCTTATTTTTTTTCCCTCCCCTAGCTATAATAGGATTTGTTTTGATATGGGATTTTGTAACTACTTTAAGGGGGCGTTTCGGGGGTAAGTTTGATTACTGAAGTTAAGTAATCTTATATTACTTACATTACTATGTTTAGTTAGCAAATAATATAAGATTCTGGTAATCTCATTTGAGATTACTTGGTAATATCATTTGAAGTTACAAAATTGTCCCTTATTAATGAAAATTTAGGACAAAAATGCCCTTAATATTTAAACAAATTACAAATACATATAGAGACTTTTTTATCCTTAAAAAAATATTTTTAGACTAAAATACCCCTCTACACTTAAGAAATATTTATGCCCAGCCTAGCCCCTCCCCCAATTGCCATCGCCAGCGACCGTCCACCTTCCAACACACAACCAGCCAAAGCGGCCTGAAGTATGCTGATCTGGCCATTTCTGCCCAAATATCCTACCGAAAATGGCCAGATCGGCACACGGTCGGTTTGTCGACGTTGTTCTTGCGACCGACGCTGACGGGGGTGGGGTGGGGGCTTTTGTAATTTTTTAAAATTGCAAAAGGGTTGTTTTAGTTAAGTTTTGAAATATAAGGGTTAAAAATATTACAAATAATAATGTAAAATAAAAATAATAATAGAATAATAATATTTTTTTAAAAAGGGCATTTAAGTAATTAACATAACATTTCTACACATTTATTATATCCATCCAAACATATTAATCTAATATACCCACAACCCTAAACCTTCCAATCAAATATATTTCATACAAGATTCCCAGTAATCTTCCAAGTAATCTTCTCCTTAATCTAACATTCCCTGAACCAAACGCCCCCTAATTATTCTTTGGATATCATATAATAGTATATTTTAACTAATTTTATTATTAACATAAAATCTGGACTTTCTCAACAAAGAGCTTCCTGACAGAGGAATTCTATATATATAGATGGATAAAAAAAAAACCAATGCATAAGCAGAGCATAGCTGCATAAACAACATTACAAAAGTTATCTCATAACTAAGAACATGGTGGTGGGATTTGGGTGCCAATGTAATTGGCTTCAACATTTTTACAAGAGGAAGTGGGTTGTTTCTCCCCTGATGACATTGACATTGACAGCTCCAAGTGAACATTTTCCAGGTTTATATTCTGGCATGGCATTCTTTTGCTACATTCCAATGCGACTGCTACTGTAGAAGATGAGGTTCCCCTTATGTTCTTGAAATATATATCTCTTAGCTTCACACTCGATGGTGTCTGCATTTAATTATTAATCAGACTTATCAATAATCACTGTCTTCAACAACACCGATTACATATTTTTTTCTGAAATGTAAACACCAACTTACTTTTGCAGGGCAAGAAGTGAATGGACAATATGCCTGATCAATTATAATAGGATTGGTCACATTGTTCATCACAATATTTTCGAATGTCATGTTGGTGGCTGCACTGCTGCCTGGTGAGTCAGCCCATGTCTTAATCCTAATGCCGTTCATGGTCTTTGTCAAGATGCTATCTCTAACGACAAGTCCCTTTACATCTCCTTCATTCCGATATCTTCCCAGACTTCCGACACTGCATTTGCAAATATATGTTCAATAATAAAGTGGAAGATAACTAATAATTGGAGGTAATGCCATTAGAGAATGCAGATTTACCTGATGCCATGACCAGGTCCACAAGTAATGCTACTGATAGTGACCTGGGAATTTCCTTGTCCAACAGAAATGCAATCATCCCCAGTACCAATATGTAATCTTGAAAAATAGACACTAGAGCTTCGCTCAATGTGGATTCCATCAGTGTTTGGACTATTTGCAGGTGCTGAAATTTTAATTTTACTGCCTTTGAAGTTCTTACACTCAACCAGTGCAATGTGGAAGAACTTGCTATTCAGTGAAGTTATGCCTCGGACAACAGTCCTATTCATTGCCACAAATTTCACATTCTGAAAGAAGAACAAAGTTTCACGTCAGCTTTTACTCTTGTCTGGGTACGTCTTTGCTCTCGGTGAAGCATCACCAAGCAATCTGTATATATCCTAGGGCCAAAATCACCTATCGCCAAAGCCACTTGATTTGCCCACATATATTATCTTCAGAATAACAAACTAATATGGCCTACAGATATTAACAATTTGGAAAGCAGTGAACTGTAGTAACTGAAAGTTTAACAGTAATAGATAATTGAACATACAGTTGGAAGAAGTTTGCAATTGAAGTCGGTGGGGCACCTATTGTAAGGCCATGCTGTAGCACCCTGTCCATCGAAGGTTCCTCCTCCAGTCAATGTGAGTCCCTCCACCCATCCAAATTCAACCCATCCAGCACCAAATCTATACTTGGATAAATCCGTTGTTGCCTTCACATAACCCTGAAAATTCATTCCCAAACATCATCAACAGAATATTTGCTCAAAAAGAGTTAGATTATACACGACTGGAAGAGGAAAGTTATTCCACCTCTTGATGAAAATTAGAACCTGACCTTCAAATAAATGGCTATATTTGATACATTTTTACAGGGGCCTGCAAACTTCAAGGGGCCAATCAGGTATGTCCCCCTAGGAATCAAAAGTTTTACAGCACCTGTTGTCTCGCATGCTTCCTTCCAGGCTGCTTTGAAAGCCTAGATCACAAAAACTACAGTAGTCAGTTAAATTGTGAGGGCCAAATTTTTGCTAATTTCCCTAGGGAGTATTCAGTCCTTGCTTCTTAATTTTCTATGATTACCCTCTTGTATCAATTAGCAAAATACGATAGTTTTGTTGACAAAACTTAGAAGCTCAAGCTCAAGCGCAAGATAAAAATACTAATGTTGAGGCTAATTTTGAGCAAGTTATGCAAAATTTCAGGCTCATGAATACGACTCAGGGTGTACAAAGCATAGGGAAAATATCCATCTATAAGTAAGGCAGACATGTCTCATAAACTATACTAGCCAAAAGTTCAATTCGAAAATTAAATAAATTTACAAGCTATAATTCCTTGAATCATATTTTCAGGAGAGGGTAGAGAGAACAAACTTTGCTGTCGTCAGTTTGGCCATCAGCTTTAGCACCAAAGTTCTTGACATTAAATACAACAGGGCTCCTTCTGTTGTGATATACAATTCCTTCTGAACCAGAACTAGCAGCTGGTATTGCCCTTCTTCCTCTGATAATAGCCCCATTGAAACAAATGACTGAGAACACCAAAAGCAATTTAGCATGAAGGTCAGGGTTCATGTTATTACTATTACTGGTTTATTATCTGTGTTGCGAAAATCTGCAGTTGTGATAATGGCAATTTGCTTATAGAGTGACTCAAGGTTTGATAACTGGTAAGTTGAGCAAAGAAAGAGTGCAGATTTGCAGTGGTTTGAATTTTTAAGGGGTAACTGAAAGAGCAGGCTTTTGAAGTTACCATAACTGTCCATAACTCCCTCCCCACTACTTCAATGCTAAATAACTGTCAAATTTACTTTCATTTAACAAATATTTTTATTACTAAAATATTATTATAGTAATACGAGTCTTTCAGTTACCTTATATTTTCAATCTGTTCATTTACTTCCTTTGAATCTTTTAGTTGAGCAAAGAAAACTAGAAAAGAGTGTTGCCAGGGTTGTCTTTTAGGCAGTCTTTTCAGTTACATTGACTGATATGAATCCTGCTATGTATTTGCAGTTTTTTCCAGGATTATCTTCTTTAGTCTCATATAGGATGTTGCTAGTCCAATTCTATTTCAGGTTTGATAATCCTGCCTTAGACTATATTGGAGGAAAACGATAATTATAGTAGGATTTTGAGGGTGAACAGATTGAAAAATCATATATCTTGAACTGTAGTGGGTTTATAAAGAAGTTGGCTGTAAAGAACAATTTTGTGGGTATATTTAACCTCACCCTCTAAAATCATGCCAAAAGTTTTAATTTGTGTTAGCACAATTTGTCAGCTGGCAATGAAGGAAAAAACAGGGAGATGTGTTCCTGAATTCGCACTGTGGACTGAGTATTGATAAACCAGAGACCTGCAATTCCAATGTGCAAAAAAAATTATAAATGGTTTCGGCCTGGTTGGCTATTGTCCTCTTTCTACTGTCCTGTGTTCAGAGAATTAGGTGGGTATAGACTAGTCATATTAACCTCTAAAATGTAACACAAGGAGTTCACAGGCAGATCATAGTTCACACTATCACAAAAATGTTGAATCAGAAATAATAACAAAGTAGTCCTACTAGAGTTGCAGCACACTCTAAACATCCCTTTAATAAAACAATCTAGATATGTATATACACATCACTTTAATCAAATAATCTAGATATGTGTTATACAATCTCCAGAATCCATGTCAAGCCACGGTATTCCTCCAAATCTGAACCCAGCACAGATAAATCTAACAGGTCATTAGCTAGAAATTCTCACTATCCGATGAATGAATGCCTATAACACAAGTAAACCTTGTAGCAAAGGTTTTTCCAGTATATGACTAATATAATTTCTCTTTTAAAGAAAAGTAATACATATATATTTTAAAAAACAAAGTAAAACCTTCGTCATGTGCAAACAATTAAGAATAAGGCAAACTTCAAAATATCATCCCATCCTGATACTTAACTTGTATGAGCAGACAATAAAAAGATGGATCATATTACTCCATTCAATTTCATTAATCATATGCCTTGTTTCTTGATTGAATCAATTCATACTCAAGGACATCATCAATTCTACTTTAATTGAAATGCATACCTAAATTTACATATTTATGCAACTGAATGAATAGAAAAGTGGGGGAGGAAAATTAAGAAAAATACATTATAGCAGAGAATCATGAAATCTATCCTTGTTCTACTCCCTTTGTTGTAAAGCCTCATTTCTTCGCCTTTGCAAACCGGAGGCATCGATACTTTTCTCCACTTACAGTAATCTCAAGAGCTCCATCTTGGTTATCTTGATTTGATGCAGTTCCCATAAGGACACTTTTCTCTTTCTCTAGGTTTTCTTTCTCCGTCTTCAACCTCACTTCTTGTCGAGCAATCTCAGCCTGGAAAAGGAATAATGTTTGAGAATTAGAACACACATTTAAAACTTAAACGACAGATGGAAAGATTATTCAAGCAACAACACAAAATACAAAGTTCTAAGCTCACTTCCATTGTCTCAAATATACAAAAATCTTCAACTCAACAACAAGCACACATTTTTTATGGCTACTGAGTTTCCTGACAGATGTAAAATAACAACTCAAAGTTTCTACACATTAGGAGATGTTAGTACTGAGTCTAGATTGTCGCCTAAAGTGAGAAGCAAACATATATAAAAAAAAAAGAGAGAACTGAATTTATCTTCACAAATTACGAAGTGGGTTCCTCTGTTTCTTACTGAAATATGAATTAGGCATATGAACTAGCAATAAGAATGAAGAAAATAACTAATCCAAGAAGAGAAAAATACCAGGTAAAGGTAATGAATTTGGTAATTGTAAGCAAAATAATTGATGCATCTAGTGTTAATAAACAGAATTAATTTGATTAACAGTAAAATTAAGAACGGAAAAGAACCTCACGACGAGAAAGCTCGGCCTTCCAAGCGGCTTCACGCTCGGCGACTTCACGTTCACGTTCTTCAATGTAACTCTGCATCTCTCTTTCTTTCATAATCCTATCTTGTATGTCTGCATCCAAAGCCTCCTTGAGCTCCTGCACGAACTTGTCGACCACCGCTTTTATTCTCAAAGACATGGTTTTGAATATGAGTTTGTAACACTAAACCTGTATATGGGTATTCCAAATCATATTCGTTTCTTGGTGACAAAGGGGTTTGGGGTTGGAAAGTGAGGAAATTCAAAGGGGAATTTTGCGTGAACAGAGAAGAGTTCTGGGGAG
>WYDK02000051.1:5716693-5728876 GCA_009867345.2 Toxicodendron radicans
ACACCCTGTGTCGGTTCCTTCTCTTTCCTTACTTGGCTATTTCTATAAATACTCAGCTTCCTCAGCTCTCGCTTCTTCACAACTAACTTATATCAAATCAATAAATATTTTCCTTTTCTTCTCCTCTCCGAACGTTCAATTTCTTCGCTGACGGTCGTCTATGGAGGCTCGACGGAGATCTCTTCACTCCTCCAAAACCTTCCAAGATGAACCTATCGTGAAACCTTCCGGCCCCGATGCCGTTTCTCTTCCTTTGTCCGTAACCAATGCCGTCTTCTTCACCCTCTTCTTCACTGTCGTTTATTATTTATTATCTCGTTGGCGCGAGAAGATCCGTACCTCCACGCCTCTTCATCTGGTCACCCTCTCCGAGATGCTCGCAATTGTCGCCTTCTTCGCTTCCTGTGTCTACCTCTTGGGATTCTTCGGTATCGGGCTTTTTCACTCCTTTATTATTCTTAAAGAGGATGACGACAGCAACGACGTCGTTCTCAAACACGATTCTAGAAAGTTAACTCCTTGCGCCCAAGCTCTTGATTGTCCTATTGTTACTTCACCGTCACCACCTCTTGTGGCTAACGAAGACGAAGAGGATATAATTAAGTCAGTTGTGGATGGAACGACGCCGTCTTATGCGCTGGAATCGAAATTGGGGGATTGCAAGAGGGCCGCTTCGGTTAGGCGTGAGGCTTTACAGAGAATCACGGGCAAGTCTTTGAGGGGTTTGCCCTTGGAGGGGTTCGATTACGGCTCCATTTTAGGGCAGTGTTGTGAATTGCCGGTTGGTTATGTTCAGATTCCTGTTGGAATTGCGGGGCCTTTGTTGCTTGATGGAAACGAGTTTTCGGTTCCCATGGCGACCACTGAAGGTTGCTTGGTGGCTAGTACTAACAGAGGTTGTAAAGCTATTCATTTGTCCGATGGGGCGAGTAGTGTTTTGTTGAAGGATGGGATGACTAGAGCTCCTGTTGTTAGGTTTGGTAGTGCTAAACGAGCTGCTGAGTTGAAGTTCTTCATGGAGAATCCCGCCAATTTTAAAAATCTGTCTGCAGTTTTTAACAAGTCTAGCAGATTTGGCAGGCTTCAAAGTATTAAATGTGCAATTGCCGGTAAAAATCTCTACTTGAGATTTACTTGCAGTACTGGGGACGCTATGGGGATGAACATGGTCTCTAAGGGTGTTCAAAATGTTCTGGAATTTCTCCAGGATAAGTTCCCTGACATGGATGTTATTGGCATTTCTGGTAAGAAAGATTTACGTTCAACATTTTCAATACCTTCATTGTAATTACCCCATTTGTAGTTGGTAAACATGTTTTGAATAATGATCAGGTAACTTCTGTTCGGATAAGAAGCCGGCAGCTGTGAACTGGATAGAGGGACGGGGAAAGTCTGTTGTTTGTGAGGCTTCAATTAAGGGTGATATTGTGCAGAAGGTATTGAAGACTAGTGTGGAAGCTTTGGTGGAGCTTAACATGCTCAAGAACCTTACTGGTTCTGCTATGGCTGGAGCTCTTGGTGGCTTTAATGCCCATGCCAGTAATATTGTTGCTGCCATTTACATAGCCACTGGTCAAGATCCCGCTCAAAATGTGGAGAGTTCTCACTGTATCACCATGATGGAATCGATTAATGATGGCAAGGACCTTCACGTTTCTGTCACAATGCCTTGTATTGAGGTAATTTGATCTACCTTTGAATTTTGACAATCAGATTCGTTAAAACTTAGTTTAAGTTGCAGTCTAGAAAAGTTGGTTTCTTAACCTAGCTTGGAGAGTAAAAATATTGAATTTTGGTTTATCAGTTTGTGGAATCTGCTAGAAACTCATTATCTCTTTCATAGCCTCAATAAGTGAATCGTTAAAGCATGTATTGTGTTAAGGTCTGAATTCTCACTGTTTTAACATTGTGTTTCATCAGGTTGGTACAGTTGGAGGTGGCACCCAGCTTGCTTCTCAGTCAGCATGCTTGAATCTACTAGGGGTCAAAGGTGCCAGCAAAGAAACACCGGGAGCAAACGCAAGGCTGCTGGCTACCATTGTAGCAGGTTCCGTTCTTGCAGGGGAGCTGTCTCTCATGTCTGCTCTTGCAGCTGGACAACTTATTAAGAGCCACATGAAGTACAATAGATCAAGCAAAGACGTTACTAAGGTTTCTTCGTAGGAAAAAATAAATCGTTCAGAAATGGAAATCCTGAGATCTGGTGTAGAAAGGCATAATGAATGATATAGATGAACTTTAAGTACGTGTATAGAAAGGGATGACGGGCAGCATACAGGAAATCATTTCTCTTTGTTTCGTGTTTTTTTTTTTTTTTTGTTTTTTGGTTTCAATCATCCATAGTATCTGCAGATTCTGTTCTGTATGATGATAAAGACAAGGATAATGATGAAAGCTTTTAGTTCATTTCCTTTCTTGAATTACTTGACGTCATAAGTCAAATCTAGTACTTCAATCAAATTGTTCTATCTATTTACTCATAAATGAATACAACGTCTAAAGTATGATTTGCAAGTGAAGAATCGTTTTACTTTCCATGTCATTTGGTACGAGAATTGAGATTTCCACAAGTTCTCCTGTAGTCATCACAGAATTTCCACCTGGACATTGTGTTTCTTGTTAGGGTTCTGTTATGAAAATTGCAGGTAATAATGGGAAACTGACTTTCAAGTTAAACTGGGGTTAGGAGGCCACCACATACTCCGGCAAATATGTACTTGTCTGGCACTCTTTTCCTGACCAAATGTGCTGGCGACTTCAACTAAGAGTATGCCCTTTCTCTGATTTGATCTCTTTTATTTTTGGTTTTGTTCAGTTGCAGGTAAAAAATAGTGTCGGTAGGAAAGCAGAATCTTTTCATTTTCATAAATTGTGCAGTTCATTTGATTTTTCATGCTGTGTCCAGTATTTGGCCTAGTTTTGTGATCTTCAAGAACCTTGGGGTTGTGTTAAAGGACTTAAAAAGAACTGCGCCGATGCCCTCTGTTTCTGTAAATGCTGTGGTTTTATGTTGTAACTTGCAGTTCGCAGTCTTTCATTACTAAACTGATAATTATAGTGAATGGCTCAGCTTTTACATTGTGAAGAAGTGTGTCATCTTTTCAAGCATGAATCTCACTGATACAAGCATAAAAGTTCTTCAGAAACTGAGAGAGATAAAAGGAACCCATCTTTGAGGGAATAAAACCAAATAAACAGAACAAAAAGCAAAGATTTTTACCCATCCCTCCCCAGACCAGACAGAACACAAACATAGCGATGGGAAACCTACCAGTTTCTGCACTACATCAGCTTAAGTACCTAAAATTGTGTACAGGAGCTGCATTTAGGCGTCGAAAGTACATTGTTTTAAATTTATTTTCATAGAAGAAGAAACCATTTTAGAGTTCAATAATACTATATTTACATCACTTTCATACATCACACTCACATTTAATTAAAATATTATTTTTCAAAAATATTATTTTTTTAATAAAATATGAGTGCGATGTAACAGAATGGTGTAAAGATATGATGTAAATGTAGTATTACTCTTTAGAGTTTGAATATATTTTCCAGATTTTGCACTTAAACCTGAATTTCTTAGGAGAATAAAATAGTGTGGTTTGAGAGGCCCATTATTTAACTTTGAGAACAGAATGTCTGGTAATAAGGTCTATAGGCCTAGCAAAAGAAAAATTGGGATAGGATCCTATCAGATCTCCCCCCCTTCAAAATCGGACATGAGCATTTCCTCTCATTCGGCTCAAGTAGTTATCCCAAATAAGCAAAAGACAAGATCATTTTCTTCTTTGTAACCAAGGCGTATCTCGACTCCTCCTCCCACTTAAATAAGAAATGTTCAAATAAGAAATTGAACCTGAGACCGTGCATTCAAATGAGGAATCGGTGACCATGCGTTTGTTCACAGTATCCCTAATTCGTCCTAACCATCTAGGCTATACACGACAATATCCCGTTTCTCTAAAATAATTGTAGTATGTGTAAAATGTTTATAATATATACTCCAATTTTCAAATATTTCCATGTTTAAAATGTATTATAAATTTTGTTGCACTTTATCTTCTTCAAACAAATAAATGGCATGCAAATAATATTTTTCTGAAATATCATGTTATATATATGTAGAAACACCTTAATATGTTAAGTATTAAAAATATTTTATGAGATTCATTAACATAATTTATATCTATCTTGAAACACAAACCACTTCATATTTTATAAAGAATAAAGGTGACTTATTTTTTAATAATATAGTACACAAAAATGAAGGTTTTGGCAAATGGGGTGACCCCAGAAACACAGCGCCCATAATAATATAGTAATAAACGACTTTTTCCCACCCAATGTTTTCATAATGACACTTTCACAACCAAATTTTATATTTTGTTATTATCCAAAGTCTCAAAGTTGATTCCGACCAATTCTGAAGGTGAAAATTCTCTCATTCACCACTATTTTAAACCTCCGGTCTCATTTACACAAAATCTTTCTCATTTCAATATTTGATTTCTCACATATTGTTTGTCTTCGTAAAGTTAAAGTTGCTTGTTCTTAATTGATTTTTAGTTAACTTTGACGACGAATATTCAATCGTTTACCACCGTTCAAATCCACCGATCTCTACTCTACAAAACATCTCTTATCCTGAATCCTGATAACTAATCAAACGCCGACTGATTAAATGAAATAATAATAATAATAATATGTTATATAGTTGGAGTCTCACTCCTTAAATTATCACTCAACATTAACATAATTTAGACTTGTCTAATCAGTTTGAGATTCTGCATTTATATGAACTCAATTCTTATAATAAAGAAGTTAATTAATCTAAAGTTGCTTAATTAATTAGTCTAATCAGTTGTATATATAATTGGATTTAGGGAATGCGACAAGAAAAGGTTACGTAAATTAATTAATTAATCACATGTGGTGGGGGTTGGTTGTTGATATTTGATAATGTATTATTATGAACATTAATTAATGTAGCACTTAATTCTGTCGTCTAAATTCTGTCGTCTAATGCAAGGCTTTTGATTATTTTAATTTACTCGTGCCTTTCTTTTAGCTCCCCACTTGAACATGAAATTATGATTTAATTAAATAAGGATTTGTTTTAATGAGAACTTGAACCTCAACCCTGGCTGTCCCTCTTAATTAATAATTTTCAGTTGATCTTCATTATGCATGCACCAAACTTTATAATAAATATTCTAACATCCTTTCGAATATTCACAGTCTAAGAGTTATAAATTAAGAATGAATTAATGTTTGTAATAATTAAGTTATAAACTTAGGACAGTGGTGGATTCAGGAATTTCACTCGATGGGGCAAAAAATAAACCAAAAAAAAAAAAAAAAAAAATTAAAACCAATCATAACCATACTTTTTTTTGTTTCATTAAGATAAACGTCAACAAAAAGTTATAAAATACAAATAAATATTTTCAAAAAAAACATAATTTTTGTAAAAATAAAATAAAATTTCAACAATTATCCTCGATGAGTTTTCATATTATGAAAACGTTAGATAATTATTTTATCGTCAATTGTATCAAATACATCTTTCTTAATATAAGTGATCAAACAATCATTAATCCATTGATATCGCATTTGATTGCGTAACCGACTTTTCAC
The DNA here is from genome assembly GCA_009867345.2 of Toxicodendron radicans. Classification (NCBI taxonomy): domain Eukaryota; kingdom Viridiplantae; phylum Streptophyta; class Magnoliopsida; order Sapindales; family Anacardiaceae; genus Toxicodendron; species Toxicodendron radicans. The sequence continues at coordinate 5,722,334 of WYDK02000051.1, forward strand.
AAGATTCATTACAAAAAAAACTCTTTCAACGGTCGCAATCACAACTGGTAAAACCAATGCAAGTTTCACAAGCTTATACATCAATGGATACAAAATGTCTTTTTTAAACCGAGCTAAATTCCAAATCACCAATTCCTTGTAACTCAACAAATTCATCACAAGAACGCATGTCAATAATATAAGTCTCAACCTGATTCTCAAGTACCATCAACTCAAGTGCAGAAAAATCATATGGATAAAACTGGGTAAAACAGATCAATTTATGCTTGTCAAAAGCAGAGAATGAATAACTTGGATTTAAAAATGTCATACAAAGAAGCAGCTCAGTACTAATCTCAGTGAAATGAGTGTTAAATTTTTTAAGTTGCATATCTATTACAGTAAAAAAAAAAAAAAAACTCGATAGTGATGCAAATTTGTCATGTGCTCAACTCTTCGTCTTGATCGCCCTCGAATTGCAAAAATATCATCCATATTCAAAATGACAATATCATGCTTTTATCACAATGAAGAAACTTTATTCAACAAAGATTCTCATCCTTCATCTCTTAATCATTATAACCGTTGTTAGGAAACTTTGACTAGGACTATAACATTTACAATGTTTTGATCTTTTTTATGCAATGCTTCTGACAACTCATTAGTAATTGTCAATATACTTTTCATCATATGCAAGCTAAATGCAAAATCAAAGGAATTGATTATTATCACGACTTCACCAATAAATATGAATTCGTTTAAAATAAAACATTGCAGCAGTCCAGCACCGAATAAATTCAGAACTACCGTCTTCAAATGAATATATTTTTGTTCTCATAAACAAAAGGCAGATATATCATTACTTGTATATAAGCTTCTAAATTAAAATTTAAAAATTAAGTTAACAAGATTATGATTTTACTTAACTGTTTTCTTTCTTGCAGATACAAACTCAAAAACTTTAACAAGATGGTTATATGAAATTTTACAGTATACAATAAGCTATTACTCAAATATCAAATTCTCAATAAATAATACAAGTAGAATAATAGCGAATATCAATTTTATTGGAAGAATGCAAGAACAAAACATCAATTGAATAGAAAAAAATTAAGGATTTAAGTTTAGAGACAGTGGTGGATCCAAAAAATTTTGTTAGGGTGGGCCAAAATGAAAACTAATTGTACATAACAGAATAATAGCGAATCTCAATTTTATTGGAACAATACAAGAATAAAACATCAATTGAATAGAAAAAAAATTAAGGATTTAGGGTTAAAGACAGTGTTGGATCCATAATTTTTTGTTAGGGTGGACCAAAAATGAAAACTAATTGTACATAACAGAATAAAAGCGAATTTCAATTTTATTAGAAGAATACAAGAACAAAACATCAATTGAATAGAAAAAAAAATTAAGGATTTAGGGTTAGAGACGGTGATGGATCCATAATGTTTTGTTAGGGTGGGTCAAAATGAAAACTAATTGTACATAACATTCATATTATGTTTTTCTAGTCAAAATTGTCACAAAAAGGAAAAATAATTACATTTATTATTGTCCTCGGCGAGGCTTCATATTGAGGAAATGTTGTATGACCATCTCCTTATCAACATTGTCAAATATATTTTTCTCAACATATGAAATTAGGCTAACATTCAAGAATTGATCTCCCACCCGATTGCGTAAATGAGTCTTCACAATTTTCATAGCATAAAATGTCATTTCTACACTTGCAGTTGTAACTAGTAAGGTTAAAGCCAATGTGATGAGCAAATATACCAATGAGTAAATAAGTTGTTTCTTTTTTTTAACCATTTTCTGAGCAAGACTGGTAATATCGTTTGGTCATGAAAAATCACTATCCGAGCGCATATCATCAATGTAATTATCAAGTTGAAGTTCAAGTGCTATAAGATCAGAAGAATAAAATTCAAGTGGATAAAATTAAGCAAAACGAACTAATTTTCCCTTATCAAATGTTTGAAAGCAATCACTTGGATTTAGGGAGGCCATGTAAATAAGTAATTTTGTATTACCTTCATTAAAATGATTGTTAAGCTCTGATAGTTGCAAATTTATTATGGCATAGAACAACTCAACACGATAATGAAATAAATTTGTTATCTCTTAAACATTACGCCGTGATCTCCCTCGTGCAACAAATTTCTCTTCCATATTTGGCACATTTATATTATGAGCAATGCAAAAATAAGAAATTTCATTAAGTAGATTATCCCATCCATTATTTCTTATCAACAATAATCTTCTTTTCGACAAGTGAACCAAAGACATAGCATTTATAATGTCTAGATCCTTCATTTGCAATACTTGTGAAAGTTCAAATGTGATTCCCAAAATGTTTTTCATCATGTGCAGGTTAAAAGCAAAATCAAAAGAAGTCATATAATCCACCAAATCACTTGTTTCAACTCTATTATCAGAATTTTCAGTAAGATCCTTAAGCACTTTAATAACAGATGAAAACAAATTAATCAAGCTCAGTAAAGTCACATAATGTGAACCCCATCGTGTTTCCCCTAACCGCTTAAGACTAGTATCTTGATTAAAGTCTTGCCCCGTTGAAAGCTCAACACTTTCAATAGCTTTTTTCACCTTCAAAGCTAGTTTCTCATTAAGAAGATCCCGATATTTAGGTGACCATCCAACAATATTTATCATAGAAGAAACTTAAAAAAAAAAAAGTCTCTCTATATTTGTATCTTTTTTTGTCACAACTACTAGTGCTAGTTGAAGTTGGTAAGCAAAACAATGAACATAGAAGACATATTCATTATCTTTCAATATAAGTGTTTTTAACCCATTACACTGACCTCGCATATTACTCGCACCGTCATAACCTTGTCCACGTAATCTTTGTATGCTCAAATTGTATTTAGAGAATAATGTTTCGATTCCCATATTTAGTGACAAAGCAGTCGTATCCGTGACATGCATGATGCTCAATAGAAGCTCAACAACACATCCTCTTTTATTTACATAACGTAAGATAATTGTCATCTGCTCTTTGTTGGATCTATCACGAGTTTCATCAACTAATATAAAAAAAAATGCATCGCCAAGATCACTAATTAGTTTGTTGATGGTTTCAACTGCAAATGCATTGATTATATCTTTTTGGATACTAGAAGCAATCAATTTATCATGTCTAGTAGCATTTTCCAATGCTACTACTCATATTCTTCATTTTGCTCAGTAGTATAGTGTAAAAGTTCAAAAAAGTTTCCTCGATTCATTGAATTATCAAACTCATCATGGCCACGAAAAGACAGTTAATCCTTGTCGAAGAAGAAGCTGACTAGCAGAAATTGATATTTTCAACTGAATACGATAATCTTCTCATTGTTGGTCAGATTTCTTATTAAAAATTGTACTCACATGCTGTTTTTGGTTCATCAAAGCTTGATTATGATAGTTGTTAGGACCTCCAATATGATATTTAAAATTTTCAAGTCTCTTCCAATTGCGAAACCCATCGAGAACAAAAGAATCACCGCCACTTTGCTCACCCTTATCTGATTTGAAAAGATAACAACATAAACAATATGCAGCATCATTCTCAACACTATATTCCAACCAATAATGATATTTGTCAAACTAAGAACGTTGGAAACTCTGTTCATGATCACCAAATTTTGATTTGGGAAACATATGGTTGCGAGGTTGACAATGACCCTTTTGTAGATAACACATTCTGACTTGGTCTCAAACATTAGGATGATAAAATGTAATTCTTGGTCAAAATCCAGGATCAAAAGGAAGATTTTCCAAGTTAATTTTGAAGCAATTTTTCTTTGAAGAATGTTGGTTTTCATTATCATTAACACCAGAAGAAAGTTGAGATGTCTCAGCAATTGACTTTTTTTTTAAAACATTTTTCCATATCTAAATACAAAGAAATAAAATTATATAAATACAAATAAATAAATTAACTCACGAATTGAATTCTATAAAAACTATTGAAATTCTAAATTTTCCAATTATTCTTTATATTTTCCATAGTATTCATGTAAATAATTATTGGTCTTAACTTGTTATCATCTCTATTAGTTTTCAATCATCAACTTAAACAATATATAAAAATAAAAGCTTCATTGATTCTATCTATATTTCAATTTCTATTATCTATATTCTATATATTATTTTTCTTCCAAATTTTGGGACACCAAAATAATTATTTATCTATCACAAAATATTAAAATCTAAAAACTTTCCATTTTTTCCTAAAAATTTTCTCAATAAAAAATTCAATATTAATATACACAAATGAAAGAAAAACTTTATATACACAAAAAAATATTAAATGCTAAATAGTAAATACTAACCTGAGAGAAAATAACTAATAAAATTTTATGAAATCTAAATTTTAAAGGATTAGGAAATAAGAACAGCAGCTGACAGCAGAGGAGGACATGATTGTGGTCTGTGAGGGATGAGGGTTTGCAAATTTCAATTGCAGAGAAATGTTAGTTAAAAAATTGGAGAGTGGGCCAAGCTTTTAAGTTGAGAAAAATTGGAGAGTGGGCCAGATTTTTTATTATTTAAAAATAAAAAAATTTGGGTGGGCCAAATTCATACTAAATAATATATTAATATTCTTTGAGGGTGGGAGCTTTTCAGTTAAAAAATTGGAAAGTGGGCCAGATTTTTTATTATTTAAAAATAAAAAATTTAGGGTGGGCCAAATTCATACCAAGTAATATATTAATATTCTTTTTAAAAATTTATGGTCCACCCTTAAAGTACTCTAGATACACCCTTGTTGGAGATATTACATTTTGATAAATTGATGAAAAATAGTGTCTGTTAAGACTTAGAAGGAGAGTTAGGTGAGAGAGACTTGAAAGTTTAGAGCACAATGAGAGAAATAGGCAAGAGAGGTTATAGGTTTGTTCAGCGTTCAAAGTTTTTATTTTGTGTTGTCATTCTGGTAAGAGTTCCAAAATTAAAAACAAAATTCAAACTTACCGTGGGAGTCGCTCCCAAAATCTCAAAGTTCTATAAAGGCAAAATTTAAATAAATATAAAATCTGAAATTTTTTTAAATTGAGTGGGGGCCATGGTCCCCACTCGTCATTCATTGGATCCACCCCCGACTTAGTAATAGTATCTAATAAGTCATTTCATCAATACATTATTTACATTTAATCATGTGAGAAATATTAAAAACAGAAAGAAATAGTGAATTGTCGACACTCTTTATTATTGTATTCTGCAGATTTTTGAAACTCAATTAAATTACTTTATGTAAATGATGTACCTAGTTCTTTTTATTGGGAGTGAACCAGGGTAAATCAACTGTATATATTTTTTTTGTTACTTTTCTATTTTTATTGTTGTGTATTTTGACTGTGATTTCAACATCAATATCTTTTGTTAATAATCCTTTATATAGCTCAAGATCTTAATCAATTTATATATATATATATTGATGGAATGACCTCTTTCTCTCATCCTCTTTATATAATCCAAACTTTGTTTAATTATCTAATATGTGACTCAACACATTTAATGTATAGTTAGAAATGCATATGTGAGCATTATATATATCTATATATATAGTCAAAGTATACTCAGCCCTCTTTCTCTCATCCTCTTTATATGATCCAAACTTTGTTTAATTATCTAATATGTGACTCAACACATTTAATGTATATTTAGACATGCATATGTGAGCATTATATATATATATAGTCAAAGTATACTCAACAGGATTACTTGACCTTAATGAAAATTTAAAATTATTAAAAATAAGTATATATTTTAAAGTAATACTACGTTTATATAATTTCTCTTACATCATTATGCGGTAAAAGATGATTGGGTAAAAATTTATTTTTAATATAAAATCAATCAATCAATCATCTTTTGTCACATAATAATGTAAGATAAATTATATATGAAAATGATGTAACTGTATTATCATTGTATATTTTATAGTAATTAACAATTTTGATCCTACTAAGATATTTTCATATTTTATTGATCTCGGGATTGAAAAATACCCATTTTTTTTTTACGTTTTCTCTCTTCCTCAATTCCTCGATCTTTTCTTTTCTCATATTTTATTTTTCCTTTGGTTAGATTAATCAATAAATAGCACTCATTTAGAAGTCACAAGGTAAGACTAAAAAATACTCTTGTTTTTTATATTTATTATTTTAATATATATTTTATTGTAAATTTATCAAATCTGAACTAAAAATCCGCCCCTATATATATAATATATATAAAAGAAGGATCGAAACCCCACCAAGAACATGCACTAGTAGAAAAGAAAGAAGAAAAAAGAAAAAGGTAAGAGTTTAATGAAGAATAATATATATATGTTCATGTTTCATATAATTATAATTAGATAATATTAGTCCATCCAGTAAAGAATCGTATGATGATTGCATCCACTTAAGAGTACTAAACATCCAATCAATGTTTTTTTTTTTTTTTGAAGGGGGGGGGTTTTGGGGGGGGTGGGGGGGGGGGGTATAGGTGGGTTCTGCCACCTTTTTTTTTGGCGTAAAGAGGCGGATTAATTATTTTAATTTT
>WYDK02000051.1:5753185-5764668 GCA_009867345.2 Toxicodendron radicans
TTGTATTGGAGGGATAGGGATGCATTTGATAGAAAACTAGTTAGCATGGAGTCTTTGTATGTCAGAATGGTGAAATTTAAGCTGGACCTAGCTTAACAATACTACACATTTGGCTTATCTTGGAATGACCCATGTTTTATGTGATTTTCTCACAGCTTGGCCTAAGTTGACTACAAAAAAAAAAAAAAAAACCATATCTAAATTTTCTGGAAATGGCAATGGATTTTGAGGGAAATAAATCATGGATTGAAGGAACATATTTTGATTGCTAAGAATTTGATAGTGTGTTATAAAGTTGACATGTGTTGAATAGTAACCTTGGATTTTGAGATTAAGGCTGTTGAGCTTGGTTGAGATAGTGTGTTGGTTGGTTGGATATGCCACAATCATTTAGGTTGTGCTATGTCTGACAGCTCTGATTTATTAAATCTTGTTCATTTTATGTTGCCAATGCCAAATGAAGATTAATTGTTTTACTTTTCTGATGTTCTATAATTTTTTTATTTTCAATATGTTTCAGATTCAATTTGTGCTTCTTATTAGCCGACAAGGAAAAGTCCGGTTGACTAAATGGTATTCTCCTTATACACAAAAGGAACGAACTAAGGTATGGTTTTAAATTCGTTCGCTCAGATATTTTCTCTTTAGATCTTAATTATTAATTTTTTTTAGAGGACCTTCCCTGTGTTGGATAAATGATCATTGTGGTATCATTTTCTCAACTTATTGTAACAGCTGTGGTTACATTAATAATTTGTTTGAACTGCTGCTTTGTCTGAGAAGGTTATTCGTGAGCTCAGTGGAGTCATTCTTACACGAGGACCCAAGCTCTGTAATTTCGTGGAATGGAGAGGATACAAAGTTGTTTATAAAAGGTATATGCAAATATGACAGTATTTGTGCTCAATGAATATGTTTCACCATCATAGAGATGATCAACTGATTTGGTTCCAATGAATATGTTTTGCAGATATGCTAGTCTATACTTCTGCATGTGCATTGATCAGGACGACAATGAATTAGAGGTCCTTGAAATAATTCATCATTTTGTTGAGATTCTTGACAGATACTTTGGAAGTGTGAGTGAAGTTGACTTTACTTTGTATAAGACTACTAAGTGCATTAAAGTGTATATTTCCATTTGATTAGTCTAGAAACTGACGTTTGTGGTAATCAAATTTTGCTTCCAGGTCTGTGAGCTGGACTTGATCTTCAACTTTCACAAGGTATGTTGCAATGGGCTTGTTTTGCAATTGGTACTTTCCTTTCTGAAAAGGTTTCATTATATCATAAATGGTGATTGATGCAATAAGTGACTGCCCAAAATACCTTATTAATTTAATGCCCTCTTGCTTATCTAGCAAAGATCAGTTTATATTGCATGGATGCCAAAATCTGTGTCTTTGCTAATTGCTGACGGTCGGTTACATTATAGGCCTATTATATTTTGGATGAACTCTTGATTGCCGGTGAACTTCAAGAGTCAAGCAAGAAAACAGTTGCACGTCTAATAGCTGCTCAGGTATAATTTCTTTTTCTTGGTCGCAGTGGGTTTTGGTTGTAAGTATTTTTTTATTTTTTTTTATTTTTTGGTGCATCATTTTTTTTAATGTCGTAGGATTCATTGGTGGAGACTGCAAAAGAACAGGCCGGTTCAATAAGTAATATAATCGCACAGGCCACCAAGTAGAGTAACATAATTGTGGTTGTGCATGTTATATGGTCAACTTTGAAGTGCTATCTGTATCCGATTTCATCTCAAATTTCCTTGTCAAGAGCTGAATTGCATGTTAAGGATCTCTCAAGAATTGTACACTTGGTTGCTCATGAGATTTGCGTATAACAGTGTGATAGATTTGGCTGATGCATCTATACAGCCGATTCAAGCCTTTTCATGTAAAGACACTATACGAATACAACATTTGCGTGCATCTCTTGCTGTAATTTGCAAAGTGACCATATATTTTGTTAGTGAGACGTTGATTTTTCTTTATTCTGGATATATATTACATGTTCTTTTGAATGATTGTTGCTCTTATGTACTTTAAAATACCAAAAGACACCATTTTGATTATGAGCAGATGTTGACAGCAATGGTGCTGTAAGTTAATGGCAATGCAGTAGGCAATGTAGAGGGTGAGAATTTGTAAGTTACACATCCTTACAATTCGAGGAATGGAGGATTTATGTTTTTATAGGAACTGAAATGCTTGACCTGTTATGCATGGTTCAGGATTAGATTGTGCATCTGTGAGCTGACAGAGAGATACGAGAGAATAGCGAAGTGTGCTTTATTTATAACACTTTACTCACTGGTTAGACAGAAGTTTGATATCTACAACTACAACTACGCCATAGCAGAATCACTAAATGAAACACAAGCTGGATAAGCCATAGCAGAGTCTCAAAATGAATGGGAGAGCTGAAGTGTGAGTTATATTACATGGTTAAATACAGGGCAAAGTCTTTTTTCTCCAAAGAAATCAAATAAAACAACCTACATGCTTTACTTTCGGTTTACGACGACGCGATGAAGGAGTCTCGTCCATCTCACCTTCATTGTCTGTAATATACTATGTATCCCATTTCTGGTCATATGATAGAGTAAACATGAATCAGCGATATAGGGAGTGCAGAGCAGAGTCAATTTCAAGTCTAAGTTTAACATTAGAAATGGTTGTTAATCTGAACCTTTAGAAAAAGTCCAATTCTGCAGAATTAACGAGCTCTCCATCATCTTCCCACTTGACACCTTTGGCTTTCAGATCTTTTTCAATTACCTGAAGAGGTGCATCTAGTGCCGGCGGGCTCTGCATATGCACAGAGAAACATTCAAAATATTAAATCATTTGCTGTTTGAGAATTCAATATGGTAAAATGCAAGTAGTCCTACCATGGTGCGAATCAGAGGCCAATTGATTCCGCGGAAGAAAGGATGTTGTTTAATTTCATTGGCACCACTATTTGATCCTAAACGATCTGCAGGATCTCTTTTTAACAACAAATGAATCAGCTGCCTACCTGCAAGACTGACCTGGAATAAAACATCAAGCAAATTAACATCAGTTGCCTGCCGCAACGTCCTTGCCATTAAATTTGCCTGCTCATCTCATGAAACTGCAAATGTTCTGTCCGAGTGGAATACTAATTTTGCAAGTTCAATGAAGAGAAGCCTCGCTCATCATCATCCATCACTTCTAAATTCATGCCAGACCAAACAAAATGACTTCTTCAATTATGGCTTTCCTAACCAGTTAAAACTTATAGCTGGTACACATTTCCATCAAAGGCAGTGAAAACTTAGACCCAATATACTTTGTAGCCTTGTGTTACTCTAATGTTCTCAGGATTTATCCACTACCTTTCCAAAAGAAGTTTTTGGTTAATACTCACCTGTTAAATGTTCTCCGTTGTTAACTATTCATTAATTTAAGTTCAAGAGATATCTATATTTTGACCAAACCTCAAGATCCTGAGCATGCTATACAATATCCACTGACTCAATAGAATAACTAGAAAATAATTTTAACCGAATTATACATAATATCATACACAATGAAAGCCCTTAAAAGGTGGCAGATTTTTACCGGAATGCTACTTGGGAAAGTGAGGTCTTTGTGCAAAATGTTGGCAAATGTCTTCTGTCTATTTTTACCTCTGAAAGGTGTACGGCCGTAGAGCATCTCATACAAAAAAATACCTGAATACCAGACATAGAATGAATTCAAAGCACAAACATAAGCCAGTAATATGTAAATTCCCAAATAAGAATTTTTTTTCCTTGTAAATACTTGTATCTAGAAAGTAAGATGAATCTACAACTAGTATTTTGAAGCGTATCATTTTAAAGAAATAACAAGAACAGGAAGCACGCAATGATCATGATATCATGTATTCAGCTTCAGCAGGTGCTTACCAAGAGCCCACCAATCAATAGCACTGCTGTGGCCTGCGCCTGTAATAATTTCCTGAAACGAGTAACTTGTAAGAACTCTGAATTCGACTAAATAGATAAAAGCATTTTTCTGCTTGGTCAGAGATAAGTGAGTAGTGCAAATTTTTTGGTATCTCTTTCACTGATTGACAACTGACATAAACTATTAAGGTAGCGTATCTAAGTACACTCATACATGCTTGGTTATAGATGTTGTCTAATTGTTCAGAAAAGAGCAAATTAAGGAACAAAGGAGTCCAGCAAGCTTCATTTCTTGTTACAGCTCTTGCATTATCTTTTGTTGTAAGCAAATCAAAGAAAAAGTTGAGCTCCTTGTTCATCTCCACTAGTGAATTCCTTTTCTGAACTTAAAAGCTTCCACTAGAGCAAATGGAGCGAAATTTTTTTTCTCTTAATTTGCAGAATCATTTAGCATAATTAGTTGATGCCATATAAGCATGACAGATTTTCTGAAGAATCTATATTATTCCCTTTGTATTCATGTTTTATTTCATGGTCACACTGAATAAATGGTTAGAGTATACTGTAACAATTATTAAATACATGATAATACAGATTGCAGAAACAAACAAGAACAGGAAAAGAACAGATAATATCTATTAACTAGAATTTCAAGAGCCAACAAGACAGAAAGTTTTCATACAGCAAATATTATCTAAACCTACCAAATTCTTTTCCTATATAAGCTCTAGTAAATGGACATTAACAAGCTAACAGAATATCACAAGTAGCACGAAATGCTTAAGCTCTAGGCAAAATTGAATCTCTTACAGGAGCAATGTACTCTTCAGTTCCGACAAATGAATTTGACACTGTAACTGGTTCTGCAAAAAATGTTGGCAGTGGCTGACTCCTGGATCTTCTCCTATGATTAGGCAGTGGATGCTTAATAATCTGCAGAAGTAATAAAATTTATAGCATGTAAAGGTAGTCATAGTTCCCATTCTAAGCATTCAATAAGTATCAAAGTAGATAGGAAATTCTCGAAAGATGTAATTTTTTGCAGATTCTCTATGTAGACTCGGCACAAGCACATTCTGCGGTGACTAGAGATTACAAAGAATCCTTTTCATAACCTTGCAGTGCCGGAGAATGAATGACTACATAAAGATTACACAATTTTCTTAAATCTATAGTTATTATTTTTTACACACTTCAATCCAGCAAACATAAACCTTCCAACCCTGGCATGGGCAGGATTTATTTCAGACTTTGTACACCTATAAGAAACCTCAAAAGCTAAAATATAGGTAGTACCCTACAAATCATGCAATTTATATTGGTATAACTAAAAGGAAGTGTTCTTCTTGCCATCGAACAGCCTTCCTAAAACGTATTTCATCTTTCTCATGGATACCAGTGATAAGAAAAGAGCAGCTGAACACCCTAGAACAAACAGTTGATAAATTGAGCTAACTCATATTATCCATGCTCAGGGAACATAACTCGGGAAACAGACAAGCGCATATGCCTAATGAAAATATAAACAATTAACAGGAATGGTAACATACTCGGGGTTTGCAGGACGTCATGAATGATAAATCAAAGTCACTTAATACTATATGCCCATCTTTCTGGAGTATAATATTTTCAGGCTTCAGGTCCCGATAAATTATTCCTGCAGGGTCATCACCAACAAAAGTAGAAAAAAGCACAAGATTAATGACATGAATTAGTTATAAAATATTATTGGACTGCAAGCAACTAATTTTCTTTTATCTTAATTCCATTGGAGAACATGTCTCTCACTTCCATCAGTAGCTGATATCTCCTACTCAACTTTATAACAAAACTTCTCATGCACATATTTTTTTTAGCTAAAAGCCATTGGAGAACATATCTCTCACTTCCTTTTACAATGATGCAAAATATTTTTGTTCAAATCCAATGAAAATATGGAATCTGACATTTTCCTAATACTTCAAACAAAGATGATTACTGTTCAGTGATGTACTCACATAAATAACTTGGTATTTTTCCAAGTTATGATACAAGAAACATAACACAATGAATTTATCTAAACAAAAAACAGATACAGTTCTCAGCAGCTCAAAATACCTAAACAATGAAGATATTCCAAGCCAATGACAACCTCAGCAGCATAGAACCTGGAGAAGTACTAATTGTTAGATATTTATTAAAGTCGTACAACATAAGAAGGGTATGATATCTGGAGAATAAGCTCAGACATAAAGAAAAAAAATATTAAACAGCCAGTCTCAAATTCTAGCAAGAATAAATGTAAATAATTGAATTTGCTCTAGGTCAGTCATCTGAAAGCAACATACTTCAATAACTTGCTTTAAGTTGTATTGAACGTATATCATTAGCAGAGTTTCAGGTCGTTCAACAAGAAATAATCAGATACCCTCAGTGGTAACAGATGAGAGTACCTGGCAGATTCCTCTTTAAATATCTTCATAGGCTGCCTGTCAAGTAAAGCAAATAACTCTCCACCAGAGCAAAAGTCTGTTATCAAACATATGTGTGTAGGAGTCTGAGGAGATAAAGAGACATCAGTACGTATTGCTGCAGTTACTAAGTCATTTTAAGAAACCAAACAAGAAAACTTCTTGATCATGACTCTAATGAAAGATGCTAAATTATAGTATTAAGGGTATTTGATTGATGATCAATATAAACATAAAACAGACAACAAATAGCAGGATCTCTCTATTTCAAAGAGAAAAGGTTGAAAATACCTTCTTTACCTATTTAAGAAATTTTATTTTCCAATTTACTTGGGATTTGTTTCCTAAGGTAGATTTCCATTGTCTATTTTGTTTAGGTTTCGGCAACTACAGTTAAGAGCCTTATTTTTCTTTTGGAATCAAGACTTGCTAATATTGATTATTGTGTAATATAGCATTATTTCTTCTCCCTTTTCTTTATCCTCATTTGACCTTCATCACATCTCCAGATATGTTTTACTATAATACTAAAATTTAGGTTGGTTGAACTTTATTATTTTCCAACCCTTCTTTTGTTTTATCTATAACTGAAGCTATAGAGACAAAACCAGGATGGTAAAGCAGCCTCATGGAATTTGTGCAAAACTCATGCCAACTAGAGAAGAAGGTTGCATGATTGTGCATAATTCGAGCATCCACATTGACAAAATAAGTAAAATAGGAAGATTTTTCTTGCTAGAAATTAAGAGAAAGTCATAAAAGACTCACAATAATTTCTTTATGTTGTTATCATTATAGAGGTCATATAGGGATAATTGTAGTATGGCCTAACACTAGGATTAAGCTCCTCTAACAGCCTCCTTCATGTACAACATGGACCAAAGTAAAACTTGATATTGGGCTCTAACAGAAGCATTCCTTCCCTATTTACTTCAAGATTAAGGCTTAGTTGAGTTGACTTGATAGAGAAGCATTTAAAACATCAACTAGAAAAAGTATGACAACAAAAATGTGCACAAAAGTTTTTAATTTTTCGTCTTGTTTTCATTTGGAATAAGCAAAGTTTTATAGTGCTATGAAAAGGAAGGTATAGATAGAAACATAAGAATACCTGAAAGGAAGCATAGAGTGTGGGAAGAAAAGGATGATCCAGCAATGACATGATTTCCCTTTCAACGCATGCTCGGTGAACCTAACACAAGAACAAAGATTAAATATTACTCTTTGTACAAAATTGGCGCTATGAAGCAATTATTTCTCTTTAAAGTTGTTTTATTTAAAAGTTGAGTTTGATCAAACTGTATAATCAGACCTTGTTACGATTTATCATTATAGATTTTTCCATTGCTTTCATAGCATACAGTTCACCAGTCTCTCGCAGTTCCACCAGGTGAACGCTGCAACAAATACCACAAAATTTTAAGCAGAGAATAGAAACCTCTAATTTATGTACCACTGACTTAGGAACTAAACAACAGTCTTAGTAATATAGTGCCAGATATAAGAGAAAAGATTTTGAAATGCAAGTAAATCTCCGTGCATAAAGTATTACAGGAACCTAGAAACTCAACCTACTATTGTAGGCATAAATAAGCGCCTTATCTACACTGCCCAGGATTTTAAACATAAATCTCGAATGTTAATTCCTTACTTAAGTTAGAGAAAACCAAATTATTTAAAGACCATACAGAATCCAGTTTTTTTTTTTTATGCTCTCGTCTTCACTCTTCACCATAAAGACTCCATTTCAGTCACCGCTATGGAAGCTCATGAAACTTCTTTTGGGTCCGGCTCTCCCCCAAACTCCTATTACCTTTCTGACCCACTTTCAAATTTTTGTTCATGAGACAAAGACACTAGAAGTTATCAATTGAATATAAAAAATTTATACTGAGACTTTGAGGAGTATGTATTTTCAACAGTGGATAATTTCTTGGGTTAAGAAAATCAAGGTAACATAATTTGATAATTTTAGGGATACTAAGTAAGCACATGAGGGAAAAAAATTACCTGCCAGTATCACCACAACCCAAGGGTTTTATCGGCTTGAAATGATGTAAACCAATTTTTTCACCACGTCCAGTGATCTATAAAGCTCAAAGATGGAGATATTAATAAAGGAGGAGAGAGCTGTAAAATTTCAAAACTTAAATAGCATCGAATTATATAATTTTAATACGTTGGGAGATGAAAGTTTTCTAAGCGTAGAATTTTTATAAGATGAGAGACGAACTCTACAAATTGTTACCTTTTGTATTGCTATCCAAGAAGGGTTGTGCTTTTTGTGTGGCAGTGGGAAAACAGGCTGAGAGTGGATCGCCCACAAGTCTTCTGGCCTCTGAAAAATATTATAAATTTCAAGTTGCATGAGCTAAGATGCAATGGAATTGCTCAAAGAGTAGCTTGGTTTTGGCCTTCAGTAATATAGCAAATCATTGTGATAGATAAATAGTGAAGAAATGGTATAAGAGAGATTTTCAACTATAATAATGAAAATACTTATAAGCTATCAAAAATCTTTTGTAAAAGCAAGAATATATGAACTTTTTGCATGATGTATAGTTAGGTTATTGTAAACATTAGCAAGGATCTCAGAAACAAGCATATTTGAATGTGGTAAATAATTTTTTCTGCTTAATTATTGTTGAAAGATCTGCAGAATGAAAGCATGAGCTAAAATGGTATCTGTTTTTCTGTATATTTAACAGTTAATAAATAAAAACAGATGATACTTGTGCTCTTTTAAGCCATGCTAAAGACATGATCTATTTACTATTGCTAACACAGAGCAAAGTGAGTACCTTACCAAGTTGGCGTCAGGAAGTTCTCGAACAGCTTCATCAACATTTTCTGCAGTAGCTTTGACCTGATAAAAAACAAAAACGTTTTCATGCATCAGAACCATTCTGTTCTCTTACGATTATTACACTATCCACATGAAAATTTACAAATCCTTATATTAATACTTGTTATTTTGGTAGTTGTCCACTTCATTATTTTCTTGCTCTGTGTGCCAGTGACATTAACAGTAACATGCATAGCAAAGCTTAGAAAAGTTCCACAGAACAAACAAGGGAGAACAACTGAGCTTCTAAGCTCCTGTGTTGAAATAAATATATTTCAATTAGATCTGTAGTTTACTCCTACTTCCTTTTAAGACAATCAAAGATTTATGACCAAAATCTTACATTGTAGGATCTCTTCCCTTACATTACCATTTCAAATTATTAGTGATTAGTTAATATGGCAAGAAATGACACATTAGTTTACCAAGTTAAGTGATTTGACTATCACTAAAAAGTAATTAATAAGAAAGAGCTATGATGTGCAAACCTAACAAAGAAGCACAGAACACACTTTTCAAGACTACATGGATTTACCACAATAACTTGTAATAATTGGCCAACCCTATTATTGAACATGCAATTATCCAACAATGGCAACTGATATATAGAAAAGGAACAAAAAATTACACACCAACTTTGCACTTTTTTGCTCTGTATTCTCTGACAAGCGGCTCCTCAAGGGTTCCAAATGATCACTTCCATCGAGTTGGACACCAATGAAGTATTGAAGCTCACCCTGCAAAATTATTAATGAACTCAAAATGTAAAGTTAGACATTACACAACCCAGCTGAATTGAAATGAAAACAATTAACTGGAATGAGGATCCCATTGCCACCTTTTGATCACGCATGGGTTGCAAATGGAATAAGTTCCAAAATTTCTTTCCTGCAAGTCACGAAATCATAATGATGAAAAATACAAAACTATAAAAATATACTTCCATGAGCATAATTTAACCTCTAAAAGGAATTTATACACCATATGGAACTTTCGACTAAGCTTCAAGTGAAGTAAAACACTTAACAAGTTGAAACATATTAAAAAAAAAAAAACTATCCTAGTTCATAGTATGTTTGCACCATATGAAAATCAAAAGTGTTTACAAACCACTCTTAGTGTAGTTGATCAACTGAACAGTAATTTCCCTTTGTTCTCTAATAGCATCTCTTATCTTTTGGACAGTTGCTTGATCAGTTTCAGGTCCTTGAAGAAACCTGTAAATTGAAAAATCAAATTAAAATAGTATAGGAATTGCTGAAAGAATATTTAATCTGTATAACAACTGGTACATGTCATAGAATAGATGGGAAAAAATCAGCGATTTGCAGAGTAAATGCTCTGCTGATGCATATAAAAAAATTGGCTTCGATTTTTCTGCAAGTATGAACAAATTGCTATGCCGATTCATACAAAACAAATCATATTAAATTTACCACCAGTATGAAAATTATGCTTCACTGATTCATATAAAGTAATTGACATTGAGTTTACTGCAAGTATGCACAAATACCTATGCTGATTGACATAAACAATGACACTAAATTAACCATAAATTTAGTAGGATGCCATAGCAACAATAATTTTAATAAATTCTTTTATGCTTAAGATTTACCACTATTCATATTGCAGTTTGAGAGAAGGAAAAGGAATCAAATTAAATCTATACGCCCAAAAGTTTTAAGTGCCAATCATATGTCACAAGGACATCATATAGAACCACACCAACAAGGATCTACCTTCACTAATTAAAACTATTATCAAGCAGACTAGGCAAACTGGTTTCCCTAAAAGGACTCGCCAGTCCTAATCTTTGAATGGCATTCCAAAGTAAAATTATTTCCACTACCCTCCAGATGTCTTCAAATTTATGCCATCTATATCTAACATGTTCAATAAAAATACTTTAGAATTACATGTTCATACAAATATCTTCAACAAAAAAGAGAAGAATCCTTGTTCATAGTTACAAATGACTACCATTAAAATTCATACCGACAATTTCTTCCCAAAATTTCCTCACGTGTATATTCAGTCAATTCGAGAAAGCTATCCGACGCAAATATCTGCACATACAGTACCAATCAAAGTGAAATCCAGAGACAAGAAAAAACAGATTGTAATCAGACATTTGAGTCTTACAATAGGGTTATCAGGAAGCCTTGGATCTGTGATAACAAAATTCTTTTCAATGCGTTCCAATGTGGTTGCTAGATCAATTCCCTGACGGATATCTCTCTCTCTTTCTGAATGGTCCCAACTGTCTGTACGC
>WYDK02000051.1:5770404-5782102 GCA_009867345.2 Toxicodendron radicans
AATTAATCACACGTTTGATTAATCAATTAATTTTAATCAATTGATCGATTAATCAATTCTACAATTTTAATCAATTAATCGCATGCTCAACTAATCAATTAATTGATTAATCAACTATTGAATTATAATCAATTAACCACACGCTCAATTTAATCAATTATAGTCAATTGATCGATTAATCAATTCTTCAATTCTAATCAATTAATACTCAATTAATCAATAAATTATAATCAATTGATCGGTTAATTAATTCTTCAATTCTAGTCAATTAATCAAGTAATCAATTTTCAATTATAATCACACGCTCAATTTAATCAATTAATTAATTATACTTGTTTAATTGATTAATTGATTACAATTACTTAATTGAATAATTAATTACAATAGAGTAGATAATTGATTAGAATTGCTTAAATGATTAGAGTTAATTATAATTATTATAATTAATTGATTAAAATCGATTATAGTTGATTAATTGATTATAATTTTTATAAATAAAATTAATTAAAAATCGAATAATTAGTTAATTGATTATAATTATAATTGATTAATTCATTAGTAATTGATTAAAAATTTAGAATTGATTAATTAATTTAATTTTAACATAATGATAATATTCACAAAGCACAATGACACACTGCGTAAATTTAATTTTAACTTTAACAATTAAAATTTAAAATAAATTTGTGTTTATTGAATAATTAATTAATTAAAATATAAATAAATATATTTTTTAAACTTTTTTGGTGGGGGGTTGCAAATGGCCTGATTAGTAGGGACTGGCTCAGGCCCAGTACCCCCTTCCACGGGCCTAAACCGTCCTAGGCCTGGGATCATTGGGACTGAGCCTTCCAAAACTCGGTATATGTTGTTGGAACTTTGCTTAGAGACATTTAGGTTTTTTCAATTATTATTTTTTTGGGATTTTTCAATAAGTATCTAAGTTATCCTTAAATTGATAATAAACCCTTCAAATATAATTATAATTTAACAAATTATCAATGAGATTTACAAAAAGATTTAGCAAACTTGAATTAAGGAGTGATAGGACGAGTATTAAAATATATGATTCAGGCATACGATTTCAAATTCGAATTCCCTTAATCCCAAGATTTAAGCATATGATTAGGATTTAAAAAAAAAAAGGATAATTATATTTGAACATCACATATTTGTTCACTGTGGCACCATTCCCATTTTTTTTATTTTTTTTATTTCTATAATAATTAATAATTATAATATTTCTAAGAAGGAATATATGAGACTGATTTCGGAATCATATAATAATTTATTTGATGGAAAATAAATACATAAACATAAATTAAGATAAAATGAAAGTATTAAAAGATATTTAAGTTGCATTTATCATTTGTAGATTACATTGTTTGAAACAGAAGTAGTGGAGAAATCGGCCGCTTTGCATTTGCTTATGAAATCTTGAGCAGCTACACTACACAACACGAACCCATCTTCTTCTTCTTCTTCTCATTTAGGTATACTTCAATCTTTTTCTCTTATTTGAATATACTCGTCTTCTTTTAGTTTCTCTTGTTTGCTAGGTTTGATTAAGAATTACCTTTTGTATAAATGAAATTTTAGAAATAATTTTGTTTTTTCTTTTTGGTCTGTATTTGGGATTTCTCTTTAGATGGACACTGGAACTGGAGGAAATTCTTTACCCTCCGGGGCTGATGGGGTTAAGAGAAAAGTGTGTTATTTCTATGATCCAGAGGTGGGAAATTACTACTATGGACAGGGTCACCCTATGAAGCCACATCGCATTCGGATGACTCATGCCCTTCTTGCCCACTATGGATTGCTTCAGCATATGCAGGTCCTCAAGCCTTTTCCTGCCAGAGATAGGGATCTTTGTCGTTTTCATGCCGACGATTACGTGTCTTTTCTCAGGAGTATTACCCCTGAGACTCAGCAGGATCAGCTCCGGCAACTCAAGCGCTTTAATGTTGGTGAAGATTGCCCTGTCTTTGATGGTCTTTATTCCTTTTGTCAAACTTATGCTGGCGGCTCCGTTGGTGGTGCCGTCAAGTTGAACCACGGCTTGTGCGATATTGCTGTCAATTGGGCTGGTGGGCTGCATCACGCTAAGAAATGTGAAGCTTCTGGCTTTTGCTATGTCAATGATATTGTCTTGGCCATTTTGGAGCTTCTTAAGCAGCATGAGGTTTGTTCAATTTTAGGTGCCTTTTCTTTTTTCTTCTAATGTTGTAGACATGTTTTGATGGTATTGTGCAGTTTTATTCGTCTTATATTTTTGGGTATGGGCATGAATGTCATTTTTCAGAGAAAAATGAGTGTTTATATTCGTGTTTAACTAGATTACTTGTGTATGCTTGTTGGTTAACTAAAAAAGTTATCTGTCTTAGATATAATTTGGTCTCTTCATGGAAGCAAGTGCTATAACTGAAAATATTCTTGTCTTTCTATATTGATTCAGTTAAGCTATTACTTATTGTTGGGTTTGGTCTCATGATTGAAGATAAAGTGAAAAAGAACTATGTAGTCGTTGGTTGTCAGTTTATGATTTGAAGTCTATGCTTTTCACGTAGATTATATTTAAACTATCGTTATCAGGATCATTATGTTAATGTTGTCATCATCATTATCATTGTTGCGTTAACTATTTGGTTGAAATAGCGAAATCATTTCCCTCCTGCAGGGGGAACTTAGGCCTTTTATTTTATGGGGTCCTGGGACTTAAAAATAAGCTAAATCTACGAGTTTTATTTCATCTCATAGCCTGTGAGAAATGAAACTACTCCTTGATAATCCTGCATTTCAATTAGACCATATGGCCAAAATCACTTCCAAGGAAGCATTATAGTAGTCATTACTATGATTTTCGCCTGCCCTCCTCTCTGATTTATTGAGAGGGATGTTTTTAATACTTTAGGAAATATTGGGGGGGCAATGGAATTGAATGATCTGTCAAGTGGGTCCATAAAAGTTGCATTAAACTTTATGTTGATCTATGTCATGCAGGAAATTTTAATGAATCTTGGTTTAAGTTTCATTTTATGGACTTGGTTTTAATATTGTGGGAGTCGTTTTGCTCACTGTGTTAAGTTTCAGAGAATATAGATAATTTTCAAACAAATCAAATTGTTCAATGTTTTTTTCATTACCAGGTCTGGTTTGGCTTTCAATTTGGCATTCTAATAATATACTACTGCTCATCAACCGTAAATTATGATGCTCCTTCATATTATGAGCAACCAGCCTTAGATGGGTTAAATAGTTGAGGCTGGAGGACTACCTTTGTGTTACTTCCATGATACATATGGATTTTTTTCTTGGAATTTGATTTAGCATTTGACGTAAATAAGCTATTTTTTTATATTAACATAATATCTAATTGCATTACCTAATATGTTCTATAATTATGTCTTGCAGCGTGTTTTATATGTGGATATTGATATCCATCATGGAGATGGTGTGGAGGAGGCGTTTTATACAACTGATAGGGTCATGACTGTTTCATTCCACAAGTTTGGAGACTATTTTCCTGGTACAGGTGACATACGTGATATTGGTTATGGAAAGGGAAAGTACTATTCTCTTAATGTTCCATTGGATGATGGGATTGATGATGAAAGCTATCACTACTTGTTCAAACCAATAATTGGAAAAGTGATGGAAGTTTTTAGGCCTGGTGCTGTGGTTCTCCAATGCGGTGCCGACTCATTGTCTGGGGATAGGTTAGGATGCTTCAATCTTTCAATCAAAGGTCATGCAGAATGTGTCAAATTTATGAGATCGTTCAATGTGCCACTATTGCTGTTGGGAGGTGGTGGTTATACCATTCGGAATGTTGCTCGTTGCTGGTGCTACGAGGTATAGTTTTCCTTTCAATATTGCATTATTGATTGATAAGAGGTTGTTCCTAAAATAAATTCTAATCCGTTTGGCTAGTGGGTTTGTGGGTATAAAGTTTAGTCAGATAAGGCAAAAAAACCTGCCCTTTGTTCATTAGTACCCAGTGTATTTTCTGTCAGAATTTGACTGTGGAAGGAGAAAGGGTTAGATCTACTAAACATTTTTAGAATATGAGGTGGCAAACATGATTATGGCCTCTTTTATCAGTTCTTTTATTCTATTACTTATTTTCTGAGGGCAGAGATCATGTTAAACTATTATCAGGTTCTAGTTGTTTTTTTTTCTGTTTTTATTCAAATTAGAAAGCTAGTTGTTATGGAATATATAGTTTGATAGGTTGACTGATTGAACTAATATTTCACTTATTATTCCTTGGCTTGTGATTCAGAAATTCAGATTAAAGTTATAGAGTCATGATGTGTGCCTTTTTTGCCATTTATTGTCCTTCGGGGTGCAACTATATCATATTGCTAATGTCTTATATGTAAGGCAGACAGGAGTTGCACTTGGTATGGAAGTTGATGACAAGATGCCTCAACATGAGTATTACGAGTATTTTGGTCCAGACTATACTCTTCATGTTGCTCCTAGTAACATGGAGAATAAGAATTCGAGACAGTTACTTGAGGAAATAAGAAGTAAGCTTCTTGATTATCTCTCAAAGCTTCAGCATGCACCCAGCGTCCCGTTTCAGGAAAGACCACCTGATACGGAAATTCCAGAGGTGTGTTCTGCTGCTATATCTTTTGTTATATCTTTTCATTCTTATTCTTCCTGATGTCATTGCATTCAATAATCTATTGGTAGAGTATTTATTATCATAAAAATGTATTTCCCTTGGGCCTTTTGCACCTAAATTCTTAGGTAGGTCTCATGTTTTATCTTTAAAACCATCATGGACAGCTAGATAAGTTACATGTATACCTGTTGATCTCTGTCGTTAATTATAATCTTGTTTCCAATAAAAAAAAAATTAAATAAATAAACTGGTGTTCCATCCAAGAATAATGCTATTGTCTGTTATAATTTAGTATCATTATCCTCATGTATGACAGAAGGGGAAAATTGCTAAAAAATGGGACAAATTGGGAATATAAAGAGAGTGACAAAAGAATAGGAGAGGAAGGAGGGTTAGAAGAGAAGAGAGTTTGGATAGAAAACACTTTTATAAGTGTAGATTCCAGTGAGAAAACATAATGCCATAGTTAGAAAGGAAAATGTCAGATTCCTTGTTCTCTCCCTCTTGAATCATTTGCTAAATAGGGTCTAATTAAAATGTTGCGTCATTTACACTCAAAACAAGACCAGCTATTTGGTACTAACTCCTGTGTTTTGTTGATTGTTGGATAATGTTCAGGCAGATGAAGATCAAGATGATCCAGATGAGAGGTGGGATCCAGATTCTGACATGGAAGTTGATGATGAACGGTATCTTTTTTTCTCCTAAATTTTTTCTGGTTGTCCTTTACCATAGCCTTTGTTTTTTACTAATTTGTGATTTGTGCAGAAAACCTCTACCAAACAGAGTAAAGAGAGAAACCGTTGAACCTGAGCCAAAAGAACTGGTATGCTCTAATTTGTTTGAACTCTATTTGGAGTAACTCATTTCTCTACATTTCCATATTTTTAAGGTTTGGATAAATTGTAAGGTTAATATTGGCATCCATCTATAAGTTTACATATCTGGTGTATGAGAAGAAAAAACTAAACTCTAAACCCTTTTAACCTCTATATATAGTCAATATTCTCCAATGAATCGCCCATTATTTGTATTTATTTAAAAATAATTCCTATTTGTAAATTTTATTTTGTCTGAATATTCTTTATAAGTTTCAGCGTATTTCTCCTGCAGGAGGGCCATAAAGGAATTGTTGAGCATGCTAGAGGCTTTGATACAAATGCTGATGAAACTGCAAACACGAAGGTGAAGTTAAAGCATGCAAGAACAGATGAAAAAGCCATGCATATGCTTGAATGTATAATCACATTTGTGGAAAAGTTCCTTCACACTAAAATATCTTTTGTTTCTCCATTGTTACTTTCAGGTATTGGATACGAGTTCAATGCAAATCGATGAAGCAAGTGTAAAAGTAGAGCAAGAAAACTTGAACAAGGCACCTGATCACATGTACCCCAAGTCATGAGTAAAACCCACCTAAACATCATTCATCGGTCAAGAATGTATTAGTGAAGTAGCTTCCGCTTTTAGTTGAAGATGTAGATACATCTATCTGAATGAATCAAAATTTGTACTGGTCCTGAAAACACCGAGTGTTTATCCAAATGTGGCTTCCTTATAGTCGTTTACGAAAACTCAAAAGTGAGCCTTAATCTAACTAGTCATTGGAGGTTTTTCTGTGTGACTTGGGCACAACCCTCATTTGTTAATGCAATGGTCTGCCTAAGTATTTAATTTAATTCTGTTTTAACTTTTAACTAGTCTATGGAAGTTTCATTATCATTGCATTGGTACTTAGTAATACTAGTTTGTTGCCTTGTACATTCCTGTTAGATGCCCATTTTTGGATCAATACTACACTGACAATCCAATCTCAACCCCAACCCCAACATATTAGCTCTCATCACACCCCTAGGCAACGTCAACAGACAAGATCAGAAAATACGACGTTAGGGTTGTGCAATTTGAGTTGTTGGCCTATCTTTATTGCCATTTTTGTTGGTTTGACAAATGTTGATAAGACACGGATTATTGACAACCTGCTCCTTTGAAACAAAACAAACATGAAGCTATCAATTTGCTATATATATATAAATCTCCGACATTCCCACTGAAATTCCAGGTATGAAATTTGTAATCAAATTTAACATTTACGGTAAGTGAATGTGAGCATACAAGCCCGTTGCAGCAGTGATACTGATCTCACAACTACACCTACACAATTTCTTTGACTAGTTTATAACAAAACCCAAGTCCACATGCAAGCTCAGGTTTTGGGAAACTACCTGCCTGCTTTTCTCTTCTGATTACATATACAATGGTATTGTATTTCTAAAATCAAATTAACAATATTGTTATTCTCTAAACTGCAACACTGTAGCCCCAATACTTTCTTTGGGGAAAACAAATGATACAAAATCTGTTGGGAAAATCTTCATCCCCAACTACACCAGCAGATCGACAACTGCTTCCCCTACAGCAACGAAAGCCAAGTTAATCACATGTTCAAATCCTGATTTTCTTTCTTTCCAGTGCTGAATATCACCACCACTAAGCAAAACATCCTTTGATCATATTTATAGTGATTTAGTAAAAAATTTGTGGCAAATTGATGAAATTGGATGACATATTATATAACATTGCAATCGAACATTAGTCTTCTTTGGAGCTTACCATGCATCCTTTTCATAAAGCGTTCAAATTCCAAGAAGTTTTCTCTCTCCATAAGAGGAGGGCCGAGCCTGAGGTAGGTAAAAGAAAAAAAATGTCTTCCATCTGGATCACCAAATGGCTTGGCATTATCAAGAATCTTGCTATAGCTTAGTCTATCATGGCA
This sequence comes from Toxicodendron radicans, assembly GCA_009867345.2. Classification (NCBI taxonomy): domain Eukaryota; kingdom Viridiplantae; phylum Streptophyta; class Magnoliopsida; order Sapindales; family Anacardiaceae; genus Toxicodendron; species Toxicodendron radicans. The sequence goes on from WYDK02000051.1 coordinate 5,777,814, forward strand.
AGGAAGTGGGTTCTCACTAGCAACAGGTATGCAAACATCGCACGCAGCATTCAGCATCTGAAATAGACAATTATCATGTCCACATCCAAGTCAATCCTCCAACATTAATTTGCACTACTGAAACTTAAGTATTATACTGCGTGGTAATTCACTAACATGAAAAAAAAAAGGGGGGGAGGGGAGCTTTCTAACACTGTTTTCATGGTCAAACAATGAACTTAGAGGAAGAAATGAATTTGATTATTTAAACGCCTGATGCTTACTTGCCAAGCTAACCCTTCAGAATCTGAAAATGCCTCTGGGAAGCCCTCATGCCTGTCTAACACATGCTGTTCAGCAGAAGTGAAATTTAAAACAGCTCCATGCTTCTTTAGCATTGCAGCAATTGCAGCATAGCCATCACGGTTACATGGATTATAGAACCCAGCAGTTAGTTCCGCAGCATGACTGGCTGTCTTGTACCACCAGTGAATACCTGATAGCTGCTCAGCAATTAAAATACAGCAAACAGACAGGATATAAAGTAATAATTACTATGATAATTTTCTACCAATTTCCTGAGGGTTAATCTACATTCAGGACATAAATTAGTGGAATAAAATTTTATGAAAAAACACAACCCTAGTAAATAGATGACTATACTAACCAAAAGAAATCAGACTTCTCAGAGAAAAGAACAAGATCTCCAATCGAATCTTAGAAAGAACTCAATCCTTCTAAAATAAGAAAATATCTCTAAGCTAAACTCACCTTTGCTGCAATGCAGGTGCCCTCAAAAGCCAACTTTGCTAGAGAAAGCACCCGATCACCATGATCAACTAAAGCCTGAGAGTACCAATCAAGGAAAAACCTTCCATAGTACCCATTATAGTCACCTCCATCACAGAAGAAGCCTGTTTCATGTGGCTGTGAATTATAAGTACCGGCATTATCAGGTCCCCTGTCCCAGAAGGACTGTCCTCTAGCTTCTGCTGCCTTCCTCAGGCTTTTTAGCAAATAATGATCATAACACTGCAAAAAGAAAATTTTATGTTGATGCACAAACAGAAAAAATATAATACATAAAATGGATGACACTAGTTGAAGACCCAAGTGCACAAACAGAAAAAAAAAAAAAAAAAAAAAAAAGGGGAACCAACTAATCAAGGGGAACCACCCCATAATTATCATTTTCATATACAACCAATTACCCATGGTAAGAATCAGGAGAAAAGCTCATTTTCTGAAGTAGATCAAGAACCTATTGTCATAAGTACAAGTTATACTTGTGCAATTATAATTCCTAAAATATCAAGTTTGAAGATAACCCTGAAAAGCTCTTCACATATCTTTTCCTATTTACAGGGGTGAGGAATGGGTATGGTGAGGATGGTGGCGGTTGTGGTGTTCTAGTTACTAGAGCGTGTAAAAAGAATGGGGAGAGCAGCCGTTCTAATATTTTATTTGGATTCAAAGTGTTATGACAACTGCAATATTTTCATAACGGAAAGGTTGTGTCTAAGTGTGTGTGCATTTGCAATATATATAATGTCTTAAATAACTACATGAAACAGATTTAAGTCTTCCCATTGGCCACATCAACAAAAGTAAAATATTAGCCAGGCAATAGGAAACTGATAAAACACCACACCTATTTAATTCACACAAGCAACACACAACTGTCTTCCCAAACACACAACAAACCAAACCCAGCAATCACAGTGAACTTTAATGGAAATAGTATATATATTGATATCAGTGATCGAAACAATACACTCCAGAGAACACTATTCAATCAACTATCAATCAACATAGCAACATTGAAAATAAAATGAAAGCAGAAAACAAAAGATACGACTGAGCTTCGAGGGTCAGCCACCTCCCTTTTCCTTTTCCTAACTTTTTCCAGAATATCCCACAATTCCCCTGTCCTCCCCTTGTATTCCTCGGACATCTTTTCTCATAACCGACTTTCCCACTCTCTAAGTGCCATCTGTCCTCCCCAAACCCATTCCTAACATTCATGCACCAAAGAGTTTTCCTTCCCTCATACATACAATCCCCTACTTACCACCCTTACTTCTATTAGAGACCAGCACCCGAGGGATCCCATCATTACCCTCCCCAAGAAGAGCAACCTTGTCCTCAAGGTGGAATGAAGGGAATTGTGAATTGATTGTCTGAAAATCCTCCCAAGTGTTTTCATAGGCAGGTAACCCCTTCCATTGAATGAGTACTTCCCAGTTTCCATTCAGCAATTTTCTCTTCTTTATCACCTCTTCTGGTTCAACATTCAAAATGAGGTCTTCATTGAGTGCTTCAAGAAGGGGCTGACTATTTGGGATTGGAAAAGTGGCTTTCTTCAACTGAGATACATGGAAGACATCATGGATAGCTCCAGCTTGTAAGCCACTGCCCCGATTCTGTCCTTGATCACAAAAGGGCCATAGAACCTCGGACTTAGCTTTTCGTTATATCGATGGGCTAAGGAGCGCAGCCTGTAGGGGCTCTGATACCAATTGATAAAACACCACACCTATTTAATTCACACAAGCAACACACAACTGTCTTCCCAAACACACAACAAGCCAAACCCAGCAATCACAGTGAACTTTAATGGAAATAGTATATTTATTGATATCAGTGATCAGAACAATACACTCCAAAGAACAGAACACTATTCAATCAACTATCAGTCAACATAGCAACATTGAAAATAAAATGAAAGCAGAAAACAAAAGATACGATTGGCCTTCGAGGATCAGCCACCTCCCTTTTCCTTTACTTAATTTTTTCCAGAATATCCCACAATTCCCCTGTCCTCCCCCTTTTATTCCTCCGACATCTTTTCTCATAACCGAATTCCTCACTTTCCCACTCTCTAACTGCCATCTGTCCTCCCGAAATCCATTCCTAACATTCATGCACCAAACAGCTTTCCTTCCCTCATACATACAATCCCCTACTTACCGCCCTTACTTCTCCTATTATAAACCAGCACCCCAGGGATCCCATCAGAAAGCATTCCTTGGGTTTGGATTAGCTGTTACTCTTACCTCTTTTCTGACATTATCTCTTTTTTTTTTCCTCCCTAATTCTATTGACAAATGGCTTGATTGTTTATTGAGGAAATTACTCTAAACCTTCTGAGGTATAGCCTATATCTAATAAACCCCCTCTGATATCAGTAATAGCTCACAACCCCCTCCCGTTTGTGTAACATTAGTACTTTTTCATTACTTTTAACAGAAGAGGAATAAAAAAGTAAATTTATCCAGAATTTTATAAATTGATGCAGATAAAAAATAAAAATTTTAGAAAACATAAAAAAAAAAAAATATAGAAAAAAGTAATTGTTAACTCCCCTGGCCCCACCCCACTCTCCACTCACAGGCATTTTTGCGTTCTAAACTCTGCCACCACCACAATCTATCACTGTAACATCACAAACAAGAATAATCACTCCATACAAAATACCCAGACAACATATTAATCCACTTCTTGAACTGATCCCATGCCACCCAGCTAACCCACCAACACCCAACCAAAATTCTTAGCCCCAACACTTCCCATGCCCCCATCACCATCAATAACATCCACCTCCCAATCCACCACCACCACCCAAAAACAAACCTTAAAACAATTCGAATCCATTTAAGAGAAAAAGTTTCCACACACTGCACAACTCCAAGCATGTGGGCACGGCGTCCACTCCCGCCTGGCTATGTGGCATGACCAACACACCTTGCCTAGATATATGGCGACTCCATCTGTGGTTGTCGTCTCTGATGAGAGATCTTGTGTTTTGGGAGGGTGTATTTTATATAAAATTGTGAGTGTGCTTATGTTTTAGATTAGGGTTTCAGTGGTGAGATAAAAGAGAGAGAGATGAGGTTTGTGTGTGGTGGGGGAGGAGATGAGCTTGGTAAACTGTGATGGTGATTAATGGCGGCAAAGGACCGAGGGAAGGTGGCTGGGGAGGAGAAAGGATGTGCTGTTACGGTGTTTTTTTTAAACAATTATTTAAAAAAAAAAAAAGAAGCCTAAGGGTATAAAGGAACTTTCGAAAGAAAAAATAAGGGTAAAATGGGTAATTACTTGCTATGCAGATGTCAAAGGAGCAAAAATAGTAACTCTGACAAACGGTAGGGGGGTTGAGAACTATTACCGATACCAGAGGGGGTTTATTAGATTTAGGCTATAAGTCAAGGGGTTTAGAAAATTAACTCATTGTTTATTACGGAAAAATGAAAAACAAAGTTCAACATCAAAGTCAAAATGACCATAGCAACAAACATATTTAAGCTTTT
>WYDK02000051.1:5811931-5822195 GCA_009867345.2 Toxicodendron radicans
AACCAAAGTTTATCAAACTCAACTTAAAACAACAACTAATTAACTCATACCTTAACATAAACAAGATTAAATCAAAAATCACATCAAAATCTAAGAATTTAATGTCCAATTTCAAACATATTTATTAAACTCAACAAAAACTCATAGTTGATGATCTTTCATTAATTAAGAAAGCTAAAGGAAAATAATTTTAAGTAATATATATATATATATATAGCATCATCTTACCTTGTAATCCAAAGGAGTAGCATTTCTTAAGTATCCAATCAAAGGAAAAAGATAATATGAAAGAAAACGAAGAAGAGGGAAAAGTAAAAAAAAAAAGTTAATTAATAATTCATTTTTGTGGGGTCAATGTTAATTTAAATGGCGTCAAAATTGTAATTTTCATAAACTTTTAGAATTTTTTTTTTTAAAAAAAAGTTGAGTGGGTTCAATTGAACCCACAGTTGTCAATGTGACTACGTCACTGAACGCGAGTGAAATACTTTTATTTATTGAGCAGTTGAATTGCAATAAGGTATAAATATGTATCTTTTTTTGTAAAATACATCACAGTATTTAATGAGTATGAGAATTATCTTTTTTTATTTGTCCATAAATATTGTCAAGGGTGGATGCCTAGGAGTTAAGTTTGACACATATTAAGTGGAGGGACTCTCCCATTTATAAGCCCAATACTTCTTCAATGCATTTTCGATATGAGGTTCATCACATTCTCTGGCTCCCCTGCCTACTCGTCCAATTGCACGTGAACGCCCTTACGTGGGTGCTTGACAAGACACTGGATTAGGAGTTCACACTCAAAATATTAACCTATCAGGTGGAGAGATTATCTCATTTATAAGTTCAATACATTTCTAACGTGTTTTTGATTTAAGATTCTGTCACAATATATATAAATAGTAAAAATTGATGAGAATGTCAAAAAGCGATCCATAATCAAGAAATTCTAGAGAATATGTACAGGCAAAGATTATGGAATTAAATAGTTAAGGCGTTGAGACTAAAAAAGCAGAAATATAAGTGGAACCAAGCATGAAATTCTTTGATTTAGATTCTTAGAGGTGACAATTAACTAATTTATATTATAAAGTTTCATAAAATTAAAAAAAAAACATCATTCATTCATTACGTGATCCTCCACTTGATTGCATGACGAAGACAGCACTATGAAAATAAAATCTAATGAAGAATAAAAACAGACAGAAAATATACTATTCTGTTTCCTTCACTTAACTTGAGCTTTATCAGTTGTTAAAAAAAAATCAATGATTTTAATTACCACGAGGTGGTGGTCGTGTAATCAATTAGAACTTTTGAATATATTTTAATTATTATAAAATATGATTATTAAAAAATTTATCCGATCATTAATTTCGAACACAAAAAAACCACTAGCTAAACAAAAAGAAAATCAAATGGATTTTTATATTATAAAAACTTTAGTTGTGGGAATATTACTGTTTTCTACCCAACTGGGGGAGGTCTTTTTGGGTGGGAATCTACCGGTTTTGAGTACTATGAGACATTGATTGGCAAAATGTACGCAAAAAAGTGTCATATTTTGCAGAGTTGTAACCTTATTAATGTCAAATCTAAGCTTTGAAGCAGCTTTTTGTGACCAGAAAGATATAAAATATTAAAGAAAGAATATATGCAAATTCAGATTCAAATAAACCCAAAACCATTTCTCGATTACCAAGATCATCCAAAGGTTAATGGGGGGATAATGTTAGAGGAGGGAGGGGAATTCCGTACTTTGTGAGAGTGAGAAAAAGAAAAAAAAAAAAAACAAAGGTTAATTAGCTGTAAGACACGTGGGAGTGTCACGTGCATCGGGGGAAACGAATTATGCCGTAAGCTGTTAGCGGCAAAATAATGTCGGGTTGACCGGCGACAGTAGATTCACAATGAGGCGTGGCTTCTGGGCTGCTCTGTCTCCTCCACGCGTGTGTTTCCGCCGCTAAACGACACACTACTTACTCTTACACTTACTCACTCACTGACTCTGCCACCCTCCTCCCTTTGCCTTTGCCTTTGCCTTTCTGCCTTTGTGTCTTTCATTCTAACAATTTGCAGGTTTTCATTCTTCCGTCTCAGTCTCTGACTGCTTCTGCCCTCTGCCTTACTCTTGTTTTTTGTCAAGCAAAAGGATGGCAATCTAGTACTTGGTTCTGTTTTCCATGCATTCATACCTTCCGAATTACCCAATATTAATTAGTTTCCTTTTAATTACTCCTTATACTATTTCATTTTCATGGATTTTTTTCCTTTTTATCAACAAATAAAAAAAAAAAATTTACTATAATTTCGTTCACTACATATATGAGTAAACAGTATCATAAATTCGGTATCTAATTAATAAAAACAAAAATATTTATAGTTTCTAATGTCAAATAAATCTTTTACGTTTGCATAAAATATAAAAATATGAGAAGTAAATAATATATTTGCGACATAAATAAAAAAAAGTAACTTCTCCTCTTGAAGTCGGGTAACAAACCCTTCAGTCTTAACCATTAGGATTAGTTATACTCATAAAATATAAAAATATGAGAAATATATTTAGAAGGGGTGGACGGATCCAGATACCTGCCCTTTTTTTAAGGAACCAGAACCAGAACTTGAAACATTTGTTTCATTTACCTATATTTAAAAAAAAAATGATAAATACACCCTAATCATATACAAACATTATAATTTAATCTTGATTTTTACCCTGATACCAGGATTTCAATTTTAATTCCTAATTTCTTGAACCGAAACCGGGTCAATTTCTAGTAGAAATCGAAACTGAAACCCTAGATACCTGTTAGTTCCGGTTCCAACTTATTCTTTTACACAATCCTACATTTAGTTAAGGTGAAAGTGAGTGAGATGAGGGTAAAATATCAATAATACTAGAATTACACAATATTCTCACATCATTCTCTCACATCACACTCACATTCAATTAAAATATTTTTTTTAAATAATATTTTAATTAAATATGAATGTGATGTGAGATAATGATATAAAAATATAATGTAAACGTAATATTGCCAATAAAAGATAGTATGGAATTTTGTGAAAAAGGGGGCCCACTTAATGAAACATAATCCACTTAAGAGTGGGGCCAATAGTGAAGTTTGTTATCTACGACGAAGCTTTTTTCTCGAATAAAGAGGTGGAAAGACAACCTGGACCCGCACATTCCTCTGTTCATCTTTGACCTTTGACTCCTCTAATCTAATCTAATCACGCCCACTCACCAACCACCCAAACCTAATTATTAATTTTCCACTCTTCTTCTATTTCCATTTCCTCCCCCTTTTTTCTTCAATATTATCCTTCAAACCCCCAACAATTTGTAAATGGAGAGATCAGGGGGTGAAGTCTAATGTAAGGCTCTTATATCACTGATAAATGTATTCAACTTTACTTGTATTTAAAGGTTTATTTATTACCTTTCACCTTGCAGAGATTGTCAAAATTTTGATGGCAATACAAAAGCAAATATACTTTAGAGGTTAAGTTTAGCATTCGATGAACAAAATTAAAGCAAGAGATTTTGACATTCCACCAAAGTGTAAAGCTAGTTACCATGTGTTGATGTAGCGATTTATACTAACGAGAAGTATGTAGGATTCTTAGTGAATTTATGCAAGAGTTTGTATGCTAGATCAGAGAGTGGGTAATGAATGAAAAACAGTAACACAAAACAATAACTTTTTAAAGTGGTTCAGATGCCAATAATATAAATCCTACATCAACTGTTATGTTATTGAGTTCGATTAAGATGAGCAATCAACAATCTGAGTTATAAAAAGTTATTTCAATGAATTTCCTTTCTTGAGTTTTCTCTTTTTTCAGTCTCAATTTTTCCGTTCCTCGGAATATAGATTAAAGTTGGATTTATGTATTACTCCTTACAAGGTTGAGTTGAAGATAAATACAAATTAGATAAAATATGAAGTACTGTAATCTTCTGTCTTAACCATGGAGTCAATATCACAAGATATCGTGGAATAATTATCATTCCCGGATTTACCCCACAACACCATGCAATAATTTGTATGATTGTATTTTGCTGCTTTCACTGCTGTTGCCTTCTAAATCGGTTAAAGATATACTGCTTTTATTAAAATGATTCTAATTCCTAAGTCTGACATTCCTTTCCTCGTTCACTTGGAATCAATTTGAAAAAGAAAGGTTAGAAAATAGAAAAAGGAAAAGGTGAGGGGCAGAATTGCAAACAATAGAAGAAGGATATTTGATGCTGCGCAAAAGCAATCAAATCTCTCAAACAGTAATAAACAATTACTTTACTAGTTGATGTAAACAGGAGTTAGATTTTAGTCAACAATAAAACCAAAACAATGGGTCCCAGTCCAACCCAACCCAACCCAACCCGAACAGAGTCCACAATTTTCAGTTTGACCAAACCTTTCCCAACTATAGTTAGGTTCCAAGCTATAAATGCCACACGTGTGGCCCAGTCTTTCAGATAACATCCCCCCCTCTCTCTATCTGTACTTCTTTCTGTTCCATATAAGAGAAAAAACCATAACCAAACCAAAACCAAATCTAAATCCTCCGAGCTAATAATTCCGAAGAGAATTTTCGGACTTTTTCACTCACTCGATCAATCATCATGCCCGGAAGCTTAGAGCCGTTGGATTTGTCCATTCAGATTCCTTATCATTTCAGGTGTCCGATCTCTTTGGAACTCATGCGTGACCCCGTCACCGTCTGCACCGGTCAGACTTACGACCGTCCCAGCATCGAGTCATGGGTCGCCACCGGTAACACCACCTGCCCCGTCACCCGGGCCCCGCTCACCGACTTCACTCTCATTCCGAACCACACTCTTCGTCGACTTATTCAAGACTGGTGCGTCGCCAACCGCTCCTTCGGTGTCGAACGTATCCCCACTCCCAAACAGCCCGCCGAGCCCGCTTTGGTTCGTTCTCTTTTGAATCAAGCCGCCTCCGACTCCAACGCTTCCCCCTCTCGGCTCTCCGCTCTGCGTCGACTCAGAGGACTCGCTCGTGACTCGGATAAGAACCGTTCCCTTATTTCCTCTCACAACGTACGTGAAATATTGACGAATATTCTCTTCTCGAATTTCAACTCCGAGTCGTCCAATGAGTTGAACCATGAGTCACTCGCGCTACTGGTTATGTTCCCGCTCAGTGAGTCGGACTGCATTTGTATAGCTTCAGACAACGATAAAGTTACGTATTTATCGAATCTGTTATTTCATCCGTCGATTGAAGTCCGAGTCAACTCAGCTTCACTCATTGAAATTGTCTTAGCTGGCATGAGATCTCAAGAGCTTCGTTCTCAGATCAGCAGCGTGGACGAAATTTTCGAGGGCGTAATTGATATTTTAAGAAATCTTCAATCTTATCCACGCGGGTTAAAAGTTGGGATCAAGACGCTCTTCGCCTTGTGTCTTGTGAAGCAGACGAGACACAAAGCGGTGGCAGCCGGCGCGGCGGAGACGTTAGTCGACAGGCTGGCGGATTTCGACAAATGTGACGCGGAAAGAGCGTTGGCGACGGTGGAGTTGCTCTGTAGAATTCCGTCCGGGTGCGCGGCGTTCGCGTCGCACGCGCTCACCGTGCCGCTCCTGGTGAAAACGATCCTGAAGATCTCGGACCGAGCGACGGAGTACGCCGCGGGGGCCCTCCTGGCGGTTTGCTCGGCGTCGGAGGAGAGCCAAAGGGACGCCGTGAACGCGGGAGTATTGACCCAATTGTTGCTTCTGGTACAGAGCGATTGTACGGACAGGGCAAAACGAAAAGCCCAGATGTTGTTGAAATTGTTAAGGGACTCGTGGCCCGAGGATTCCATTGGCAATTCGGATGATTTTGCTTGCAGTGAAGTTGTTCCGTTTTGACGAAGACTGAGAAGAAAAATAATTGATGATTTTTCGTGGAAAAGAAAATGAAAATATTTGAGATTTTAGGTTGGTATAGGGAAGGAGGAGTTTTTAATTGTGTATGTATTTTTGTATGTAAGAAATTTTTTTTTGTGGAAAGTTTAAGAAAAAGGAAATCAAAAGATATACAATCTCCTTAATTTTTCTGTTTTTGTCCAGTAGTTACAGTTTCATGTTTATTCTGGTTCTTCTCCATCTTCAACAGCTGTTCCAGAAACCTTATACTGGAATCATCAAAATCTGAATGTTGTCTAGACGGGCGGGCGGGCTCGCTCTTCAAGGTTGAGATTGAAGGTGAAGCGTCGTAAAGTGGCTAAATTTCAAGTTTGGTATCTGGTGACTGGACCTGCAGTTGCAGTGTTGCAGGCAGGGTTTCTTAGAATCATGCACAGAAAGAACATTTTATTTTAAGTTGGAATAGGAATAAGAATAAGAATCGGAAAACAAATTGTGTTTGCTGGGACTGAGCGGATAGATACTCTGGTTCAAAGTGAATGAATGTAAGATAAAGATGAGAAATTTGTGCAGGATGTTTGACTACGAAACACAATAATCCCATCTGTTGATGCAGTGTGGGCTAAGTCATTTGGACTACAATTACACAAAGTGTCTTATCTCTGAAAAAGACTTTCTGACTATTAATATTAGCAACTTGAGATTAAAGAGAGAATAAACCTCGGACTATCCATGATTACTACAATTGCACTTAATTCTATTTTTTTATTGATTTTTATTGTTGTTTGTAATTTGATTAAACCCTTTAAAATATTACTAAAAAGACTTTAGTTCATGAAATTTAAGATTTATTGGTCCAGTTTATTTGAATAAAACTTACAAAAGAATGTTTATTAGTGGAGAGGCTATAAAATAAACTCAAAAAAAAAAAATTATAAGAAAAGCTCATAAACCGTAAAATAACTTAAAATTGTTTGACTCTTTGATGATTTGTATTTTGTGTTGTGTGATTAAATTGGTTAATGGATTATTTATTTGGGTTGGAAGTGTTTGAAATTTGTGGTGATTTGTGGCGGTGGTGATGGCTGTATTTGTTGGTTCTAGTGGCGGGTTTGGAGCTGGTGGAGGTGAAGGTGGAGGTGCAGGCGGCCTAATCTGTGACTATCCATGTCAGTTAACAGATGTTGACAGTGGGTAGAAAACTGTCGTTTTGAAACTTTTCGAGTGGAAACTTATCGTTAGGTCAAACTTTGGGTAGGAAGTTGTCGTTCGCCCTTTAAATAATTTGTGGAGTTCTCCTTGTGAATATATAAGCATGTACATGGAGAAACATTGAGTGTTCCTTGAGAAATAAAAATCTGAGTGGGTGAATTATAGGTAAAGTTTGTCCCATTGACAGGAAATGGAAGCTTTAGTATTGAGAAAAAAAAAGAAAAAAAAGAGCGGTACATAATATAACTCCATGGGCGCGTGCATGTACAGGGTTCGACACAAGAATGATGATTATGGAATGTAAACAAGAAAAAATGGTAGGGCAGTAATGTATGTCCTAGTGCAGTGGAGAAATGGAAATGGACATAATGTGTTTGATGTGTGGCTTCACTTAAAAGATATAAAACAAGTGATGGGTGTGATAGTCACATGTTGATGGAATAAAACCATGGAATCACATGGCCCTTTGTTTGCCTCTTCTCTTTCTCTTCTTCCTTTTTTTTTTTTTTTTTTTTTTTAACTGTCTGTTTGTGTGAATGGTGATGGATTGGGGGTCTGGAGGTCACATGCTCAACTCCTACTTTGTTTGGGGTCAAAAAAAACAATTGGGAATTCATCCTTTGTCTTTGTACCCTATGATTTGGGGCATTTGGGACCCAATCCCACTCATGTTTTCTTCTCCCTTTTGCCATTCTTCTTCAACCTCTCTTTCTATCACTCTCCATCAATGACCTGTATAAGATGCCATTTAGATAAGGACAATCCTTTTTTATTATGTTTTATTCTTTTAATACCCAAAAATAAAAAAAATTAGGTAAGGATTTGAATAACTCTGATTTTGGTAGCGGTTGAGCTTTAACTTTGGATAGGCTTAATGTTAATTACTGATGCTAGGGGTATTCATTGATGGTGCATGTATGAAAAGCTCAGTTTTTACAATAAAGGAGGTTGATGAAAGTGATGGCCCTATGTGTCTGGACCATGTTCCAAGGAAATGAGCCTACTATTTGGGCTTCAAATACATGGTTTATCTGACATGTCTAGCCCAAATATTTTTATTGTTTATTTTTTTAATAACTGTGATATCAGACTACAATTGTCATTGAATCTACAGGTGTGCCGTACTCTGTCCTTCTATCCAATTTGAGTATGGACAATTATATATCGTGTTGTGTCGTGTCTCGTGTTATGGAGATCTTTTTAAATATTTATAAATTATAATAACTTTGATTTTTTATTATTAATAAACTATTCCAATATATAATCATTATGAAATAAAATAAAATAATGAAGCATTGAAATATTAATTGAATTTCAACACTTTTTATTACTTATAACTTATATAAATTACAAATAAAAACTTATAAATTAGGATTAGAAATTAACATTAATAAATTATAATCAATTAATGAATTAAAATCAATTAACCAATTATAATTATAATAAATTAATCAATTTTAACCAATCAATTAATTATAAATTTATAATCAATTAATTAATTATAATCAATTAATCAATTCTAATAAAAATTTCAATTCTAAACAATTAATACATTATATTCAACTAATCACTTCTAATAAATTAATTCATTATAATCAATTAATCAATTCTTCAATTTTAATAAATTAATCCATTATAATCAATTAATCAGTTAATTAATTCTAATTAATTAATACATTAAAATCAATTCTAATTATAATAAATCAATTTTAATCAATTAATCAATTTTATATTTATAATCAATTAATCAATTAAATCAGTTAATCAATTTATCAATTTATCAATTACATCATTTAATCAATTGTAATAACTTATAACAATTAATTAATCAATTTTAATAAATTCTGATCAATTAATCAATTATAATCAATTAATCCATTATAATCAATAAATCGATTCTAATAAATTCTTCACTTCTAATCAATCTAATTATAATAAATTAATCAATTATAATCAATAAATCAATTTTAATCAATTATTCAATTAATCAATTAGAAATTTATAATCAATTGATCAATTATAATAAATTAATCAATTCTAATCAATTCATCAATTTATCAATTCTAATAACATATAACAATGAATTAATCAATTTTAATCAATTCTAATTAATTAATCCATTAATCAATTATAATAAATTATTAAATTATAAATTTATAATCAATTAATCAATTATAACAAGTTAATCAATTCTAATAAATCATAATCAATAATCAATTGTAATCACTTATAACAATTAATTAATCAATTACAATAATTTATAACAATGAATTAATCTATTTTAGTCAATTCTAATTAATTAATCAATTCTAATCTAATTAATTAATCAATTTTAATCAATTAATCCATTATAATCAATAAATTAATTCTAATCAACTAATTAATTATAATCAATTAATCAATTAATCCATTATAATCAATTATAATAAATTCATAAATTATAAATTTATAATCAATTAATCAATTATAATCAGTTAATCAATTCTAATTTATCACAATCAATTAATCAATTCTAATAAATTAATCAATTATTTTTTAAATGTTTTAATTTTTTTTTAAAATTTGTGTCGTGCCTTGCTGACCCACTAGTCTAGTTTTAAGGCCCGGGCATGACCCAGATCCTATTGGACCATGCCATGCCTATTCGTGCCGTGCCAATTTTTTGTGTTGTGACATGCATTGCTGTGGACCAGCCCAGCCCAGCCCACCGCCACCTTTAGTTGAGTCCGTCTAATCCTTAGGGTCATTCAACACCTTACAAATCCAATGGACCAAGATAATTACACAAATGTGATAGGTGTCATTTTTATGACTCGAACACAAAACCTCCTGGGTATAGCTAATGCCTAACCCCCATGATTAAAAGATTTATCATCCGACTAGAATGGGAGAGGTCTGGCCAAACATTTTCGGTTTACAGGCGAAAAAAAAAATTATTACGTGGAAGATTGAGATTTTTTTTTTCTAATAATACTTGAGTTATATGCATTTATTTTGAACAAAGATCGACTGTAAGAGAAACTTTTATTAACCAAAAAAAAAAAAAAAACCCTAAATTAAACTTTAATTTGTAATACCCACACATAACTGTAAAAATTCCATTTCCAAAACTTTATATCTTAGAGAGTACATGATCAAGTTGAAACAAAAACCAGAAAGCCTATTTAT
>WYDK02000051.1:5830428-5852653 GCA_009867345.2 Toxicodendron radicans
TAGATAATATGTTTTTAAGATACGAAGTAATGCTTGGTTTTCTTATTTTTTAGATACATAAATAATATATAAATTGCATCAAAATAACATAATATTAAATTATTAAAAAAACTAAATATAAAAATTTTTGTATGAAATCTTATAAATATATATATTTAGAGGCCGGGCTGGTAGGGCCAAGGATGATATTCATACCCGGCCCATACCATATCCGAGGGCGTATGGAAATTGGACCCGGTCTCGACTATTTCGGGTAAAACCCGGCCCATTTAGGTTACACCCCTATATATATATATTATCACTTTTAAGTTTCGCGTGATAATATCAAAAAAAATATTTTTTTTTTTACTAATGCCTAAAGAAAATTCTTTATCATCTTCTAAATACATGAAAATATACTAAAAATATAATATACACCAAATTGAAATAAGAAACTTAAAAAACGATAATTCAAGATATATATTTTAGTCTTTTTATGTAGAAAATGGGGTGGATTTATCATTTTGGGAATTCTCGATCTATGTTGTTACTTAATACAAACTTCATGGGTGAAAATGTTTTAATCTTGTACATGTAGGGGTGTAATCGAGCTGAGTCGAGTCGAGTCGAGTATTTGACTACTCGAGCTTGACTCGGGTGCTACAGTATCGAGTTTTAGTTTGAGTCGAGCCTGATCGAGCTTAGGGAATGGAGATAGAACTCGAACTCAGTAATCGGTACTCAAACTCGAGTTTGAGTTCAAGCTTAAGGAAAAAAATGCCAAACCCAAGCACCATCACAAGATTCACAACTCAAGCACCCAAAATCCAACTCCCACAAGCTTAATCAGTTCTAGAAAAAAAAAATGCCTAACTCAAGCATCCAAGATCCAACTCCCACAGTAACACCATGAAGCTCTCAAACAACCTTTAATACCCAAATTAATCACAAAAAAAAATAAAAATTCAACAGAAGATGAACAACAAAACACACAATCACAACACCAAAATCACTGCTATAGAGGGGATTGAGTTGAGGCAACGCCGCAACAAGTAGATCGGGTTTCGAGCTTGTGGTTGTTGGAGGTGGTGTGACAGCCGCGGCCTTGCTTGTGTTTTCGCGACGACAATGGGGTGCCATGGCAACCATGGTAAACCAAGAAGAAAAAAGAAAAAGAAAAGACAAACGAAGAAGAAGAGAATGGTGATGAAAAGGGGCAGAAAAGAGATCAGTGGTGACAATCGAACGGTGAATGGTGACAATCACTAATAAAAGTGATCGGTGGTGACTTGAGAGGTTAGGGATTTTGATAATCTGTGGTGAGATACTGAGCTTAGGGATTTTGATATGAATTGTAGTTTAAATTTTTTTTACTCGTATTATTTGTTTAAATGGGGGGTTAAGTGTCATTTTTACAACTATTATTATATAAAATATCAACTTAACCCCATAACCTTAAAAACCTTACATTTCGATACTCAAGTTGAACTCGGCTCGCAAGCCTAGTGAGCTGAGTCAACCCCTAAACGAGCTCGACTTGCTGGATATACCAAGCCGTTCGTGAGCCGAGTTCAAGCTTCAACCAAGTCAAGTCTCGAGTTGCTCGGCTCGGTTGACAACCTCCTACGTACATGTATAACCATAACAAAAAAAGAATTACAAAAATATATTAATTTAGAGGTTTTCTTATGACAAACCCCGCGTGTTTTTTGTTGAGTACTTGTTGATTTTGGAAATGCAACATTAACTCTCATATGTTTGGCCTTTTTTGTAGTGAACACCTACTGATCGAAAATGCCTTCAAATATCAATAATTTCATTAGTTTAACATCCAAAAATATATTAACTTCTCAACATTATTATCAGATTTTGAATGTTAGATTGATTGAATTTGGGTGAATAGTAAATTTAAACAAAATAATCTAACAGTCCATAAAAAATGGGGACAAGGGTCACATTTCCGAAACCAACAGGGGTTCATTACAAAAAAGGCCAAACACACAAGGGTTAAGACGTATTTCCGAAATCAACCATACAAAAAAACTAAACACAAGGGGGTTTAGAGAGAGTTTAAATAAAATGAAAAAAATTTAAACTCTATTCTGCAAGGGCGTAGGCTCGAATACAAGGGGATGCATCCATTAAGATTACTATCTGGTGTGTATCAATTGCCAGAAATGGTGTTATTTCAAGAAATTCTCTACACAATTCCATAGAAACTAGTTTCATAATAATCTACAAAATTGTTCAAAAGAATCGTTATATGATTATGAATGCACCATCAAGATTCCATCCAAATATATATTTGAACTAACCCTCCTGAATGCAGATATGAATAATGATCAAACAACATAACCCTCTTTAACTGAAACAAAGTACTACTTGTATCCTTCTAAATGCTTGAATGTCATTTATATTGTTCAAATATTTTTATGATTGTCATAAAAGCTTTGAATGTAACCCTTTCCTCACTCACCCTGCAATTTATAATACAGACACCTGCTCCATCTTCATAAACTAGTGCAGTTCATAAGCAAGAAAAACCTTGTTTCAATTCGGATGAAAAAGAAAAAGAAAAGGTGTGTATTATATAGGATATCAGCCACCTGATTATCTGATTTACGTTCCATTGCCAAGAAACTAAATTTCTGGGCTCCAAGAACAATGATCTACTCTCTCATGTAGGAAGAGCTGTCGTCTTGCAAATGGGACACAAGTTTTTCTGCATTAGCCATTGTTTTATGCAGTTATTATGGAAGTCATGTCCGCAATCCAGAATCCCAAGATCATCACCATCAACATATTCCTCCTGCCACGACAAGGTAATTAAGTAAGGTAAACTGTAATAAGTTATCTGAAAGTTTTTTAAAGTATATGTTTTCTTTTCCCCAGCTTATACCTGACAAATACAGCATGGCTCCTGGTCTGATGGAACTTCTATTGCAATGGACATGTATTTTTTCTGTTTCATTAACTTCGAAATAGTTTCCTCACTCAGTCCAGTGCTCACATCACCAATGCGCTCTTCGAGTGCCAACAATTCCTAGCATTTCAATCTTTGTATAAGCAGAAGACCTTCAATGTCAAATAACTGACAGGGATATATAACTTCCCTTTCATACCTCGTAAGACATGTTATCGACATCAAGGCGCATATCTCTGTGCCTGTCATGCATTTCGGCCAGACCATGGTATATGAATGGGTCAAAAAGCATATAATCCTGGCACATCACCACATGAAGGTCAAATGTTAGCCAAAATCATGTAATATTTGAAAGGCAAAATCCTAAGCCTTTTTTACGTCTACAGCGGCTAGAGAATCTCCTGATTATGTGCTTGCCCAGAAGAGCAGTTAAATTCGCACTTGAGTGTCTGCTTGCAGCTTAATTCCATTAGACCAAGACCAAGTGATGTATATCTTCTAGAATATACTAAGAAGAGTGTA
Organism: Toxicodendron radicans; assembly: GCA_009867345.2. Taxonomy (NCBI): domain Eukaryota; kingdom Viridiplantae; phylum Streptophyta; class Magnoliopsida; order Sapindales; family Anacardiaceae; genus Toxicodendron; species Toxicodendron radicans. Next base: position 5,833,853 of record WYDK02000051.1, read on the forward strand.
AAAGCTAAATATTCTCATTACGTTTTACATATGTGGGGGTAGACATTTGATTTTCTCTAAAGAACCTAAAAAGAATTTTACATTCTTAGGAGGAATTAAATGTGTCCCATGCATTAAAAAGAACTAGTGAACATGCATTAGAAGGGAAAAGGAATATAAAAGTCTCGATACTAGCATGATCAACAAATGAGGGACATACAGATAGTCAAAACCCGTGTCTGGATTCCAACCTATACTATCCCCAAATAAGAGTATGGATAGATTAAAAAGTAATCTCCAAAAATCTTTGCACATAGGCTGTTTGTTGCCCAAAAAAAAACGAATCCAGACCAAACTTTAATATCATGCAGCAGAATTGAAGGCATGGGAAGAGAATGACATACAACTGTCGGTGCAACACGTTTACAAAAACAGAAATAGACAACCAACCTTCGTGCAAGTTAGATTGTTGCACTGCGAATCACTTTGACAGATTTGAATGTCAGCTACTGAAATTATAATTCAAGCTAAATTACGCCATCTGATGGCAACTAAAACTACAATACCAAACTGTTTTCCCCTCTTTTGACAAGAAAAATGAATTTTATCATGGCAACTTAACTGCAGATAGAGTGTGAAGAAGGATCTTTTTTATAAAGAAATGTCAAGTACAGTAGAGGTCGACCTTTCATCACCACGAACAAGTACTTTTATGTGACATAATAGGGGGGAAATGACTGTCAAACTTAGCATGCTAGCAGTCAAAAGTATCATAAAACTGAAATTAAAAAAAAAAAATTGACAAGAATATCAAACATGTATCATAAAAAAAAATTCAAATTCAAACCTCGATCCTTAAGTTCTCCCCTCGACGCATTGCATTCAAAACTTGACGAATCTGGTGCACAAAGAATAACATGAAGGTTAAGTTCTCAGAATGCTTCACTAATACTTACTGGCTAACTGACAATTGTAATAGAAACCAACATAATGTAAAGAGTAAATAGATACCATAACAAGAGTGACAAAATTCCATAATCACGAATACACTAGCATAATGTAGACACTTTCTCAACAGCCCTAAGAAATTAATGTCTAAAATTTGTACATTTTAAGCACAAATGCCACAGACACAATAATAAAAAAGAAGTCACCAATTGGAAAAAGAAAGGAAGGGAACTTTTTATTCAGAATCAATAAATGCTTATTAAAACTTGTTATGGAATTTTGTATTTATTGCAATTGACTCTTCCAATCTATGAACTACCTCACCAATATGTAGTTATAATCCTTATAAGAATCCTACAATTATCCTTGACATTCCACAACTTCTAATTTCTAGTAGAGAATCTTCTTTCTGAAACAATTATTTTCAATAAGAAAAAACCAAATAAATAAGTAAATATAGACTAGTCAGAATTAGTCCTACAACCACCTAGGTTCATATCAAATTCAAGCATGGATACATTCTACCTCCTTCACACAAGGTAAACTAAGTAGTGAGCTCATGGATTTACACACACAAAAAGAAAAAAAAGCATATGTTAAAATTTCAAACAGATAGTGTTTGATTGCTTAAGTGATACAGTAAAATGTAGTAGTTAAAACTGTGAGTCATCCACAGTTACATTCTTGTTCATTGTATACAACTGAAGCCTTGTTTCGTGCAAAACTATATTTGCATAATATTTGAGGTCATCACATGGTGATCACCATTAAATGCATCACATGAAGAATTATTTGACCATTAAAAGTAGTCAGCTTTATCATCAAGCTCCAGACATAAACAAATCCTTCAAAATGCAGCCTAATGGAGTATATTAAGAGGACAATCAGCTATGAAAAAATTTATATTCTCATAACACGTTCATAATAAGATTATTTTTTTCCCTCAAAGCTACAGCCACCTAAGACTTACCAAACCACTTAGTTTCAACTTTCAACCTATTGATCAGTTAGAGTGCAAGTTGTGCCAGCTGACAGCAATATGAGTATTAGCCAACTAAGACATATCATTACATACAAGTTTGCAATAATTGCAACAATTGATTTCATTCAACTCAACCATGCAAACAATTATCCGGTGGATACAGCTTCCAGTTGACATCATTTTTTTTAAGAACTATTCATATAGTCAACCTAAGTAGATAGATAAAATGTCATTTTGCATGGGAATGCTTATGCTTGTAATAAAACTATCGGAGCAAAATGAATTTTTAAGTACTAAATAACAGGAAATCATACTACACTACATATCAGCCATATGCCGAAACAAACAACAGTGGGATCTTTGACATGTGTCAAAGAAGAGTGAAACACCATTAATCAAGCCAACACAGACCAAACCATAGCAATCAAAGAAAAGACACTTCACACTAAATCTATCTTGCCTAATATACAAACCAAGTTTGTATTATATTATATGATTTAAATTCCAAGCTGCATCAATCCCGCTAATAGAAAAGCCATTTGAGGTCTCCAGAACTCCAAAACTATTCTTTCATGCAGTAATTTCATGCTTGACAGGTTATATTTGGTGCATGCATTATTTGAGGTCTCTATGAAAAGCTATTTTTCTTGCATGAATTAATTTCATAAGTTTTTCCTAAAACAGAAATGAGGCAACCGAATTCTCTACATCTAAGCTCATGTTCAGTATTCATTTTGATGACCAAAAAGAAATTCACATTTTGCTCATCCTTTTCAAAAGGTGCTTTGATGTAAGCATAAATCTGGGTTGAATAGTGTTAGGAATCCCACATTGAAAGAGAAATGGTTGGGCAAGCGGGTTATAAGGGCTTGGGTACCCTCCCTTGGCAAGTCGGTTTTCCAAGGAGAGTTCTACCCAAGCCCAATAAGACTCACTACCCAGCCCAATTGTGTGAAATATTAGAGGGGTTCGCATCAAATAGGAACAGTCTTCAGAAATTACCCTATCTTTAATTCTAAAATGCAAAACTAAATTTATAGAGGGGGGCATAATTAAGCCTACAATTACAGTTATTTCTGAAGTACATGAATTTGTTCCAATAATAATATTACACATACATCATTTTCATATATCATTTTTCATACATAATTATGTTAGTTGATTTTAAATTAAAAAGTAAACTTTCATCCAATCATTTTTTACGACAAAATGATGTATGATAAATGATGTATGAAAATGATGTATGTATAGTATTACCTTTGTTCCAAATCTATAAATCATAGCCATAGCAATATCAAGTATGATTACAAATAAAAGAAAATAGTTATCCAATGTCTTAATAGCAGACAGATTAAGGATAATATAGTATCATATTCATAAAATCAAGTTACATTAAGGTAAGCATGGGTTAGGCAAGTTTTCAATGACAAGCATTCAAGAACTTTCCTTTAGGGTTTTATTATTGGAACCTTCAGGAGGCCTCCAGAATTACATAGAAATCTTTTTCTTTTACAAATATAGCATTAGAAATGATATCTCCATTTCCACATTCCATATAAATTCTCCACATATGTTTGACAATACCAAACTAAGAAATTGTTTGACTGCCAAACATGAAGAGATAGTGAGACCTTCAACCAACAATACCTAAGACTTCCACTAACCTTAGAATGGTCCTTATGACTAAAAGAATGCCAATTTCTTCTAATAATTCAAACTACCCAATTTAATCATAGAATCAGTCAACTAAGCAATTATTAGGAAAAGTAAAGGAACTTATCCATTTTAAAGCCTTATGTAAGTTGCAAACTTTATATAATACAGACTATACTACTTCTCTCCCAAAACAGAATCAAGTTCATTGATTGTTTTGAATTACCAAGGAAATAAGGTCACGGATATCTAACTGTACCCTTTAGTCCATTTCTCCTCTTTCTTTTTTCTTTACAGTTAAAGAGTTTTGGCTAGGGTTTCACCAAATGTACGAAAAAGCCTCTCCACCAACTTTCAAAGGTGCACCTCTAGGTATTGTTCGTTGGGTCAATTATCAAGTTTCCAAAAACTGATACAACTTCCGATAGTTCAAGTGAAGAGTTTAGTCAGGCTAGGATTCATCAAGTCACTCATGGATTTTTCATAAAATCAAATCACCAATGCTCATGAAAACTTACGATCATGAGGCTACAAACTCACTAACTACTAACGCTTATGGCAACTAATTATTTCAGGTAACTGCATTACCTCATTTCCTTCCTTAAAGTACACCATTTTTTCCCTTCATATCTCGGAACAAGACTCTATGTCCCATATTGTTATCATCCTTTACAAAGAAGAATCTTTTTAAATCAATGTTAGTCAACAAAGCCTTCAAGCATTTAAAGTCATGGCTGAAAATGACAAGCAATCTTCACATAAAAAAGATGCAAAACTTAAATTTCATTGATATCCCATGTTTCATAACTATTTGGCAAACTTTCAACCAACAAGACCTTCAAGCATTTGAAACATATCATGGTTGAAAATGACACCCCTTACCTCCAATGTACCCATAAATAATCTTAGCAGATATTTCATATTTTTGTCGATACTATCCTTTTGAAATATTTGGTGAATACAACTCACTAGAAGAAACAGTTCTATCATGTTAATGACAAGTGTTGTTGATGTTTTACTTTCCTTTAAAGTTACTGTCCTTTTCAATATGAAACAGAACTTTATTGATTACAAGCAGGTAAAGCAGCAGCCCACGAAAACAGGACAGAAAATGAAAAAACAATCTAAGAATTGTTGCCAAAATTTCTTTTTTTTGTTTCAAAAATAAAAAATTGTGATCACTTTGAATTCATTTGTGATCTAAGTCTAAATTGAAGCAAAAAATTGAACCTTTTCCCGTTAAAACCCATCATCTACCTCCCTCACTTCTTCAAAGCCATCCAGTTCATCTTCAACAAAAATCACCCAAGAAATGGCCATCACACAACAATTCATAGAACTACTGGCTTCCTACCACCCCCAAACACGCAAAAGTCCTCTATAAACAATGAGACACAAGAACTCAAAACCACATAAGATCATTCATTTGCTCGTGGTTTGAAGCAGGCCACCATAGAATTTACTACCATCTTCACCATTATTTTTCAAGTCCAGTAAGTGTTGTTAAAGAAAGGCAATATACTACCATCATCAATCTCTACAAGAACTTAGACTCTTTGAATATTTGAGTACTTTTGGAGTCTAACTTCTTCTAGAGATTATTTTTCAACCACAGCATAAGTAATGTTCCTATGAAAAACACAAATACTTATGAAAACAAGATTACAAAGTAAGGAGAACGATGATAGCACAATCAACAACAAAGGAAGGAACTACAATCTCTACAAGAAGTTAAGAAGGAGAGGAAAAATAGAACAAACCTCAGATATAAGCCGGTGTCTCCCTTCAATGTCAGCAGCTAAAGCTTGTAAAGAACGGGGCATACCGAGAACATCATCACCTTGTCTCTCAACCAGTAACGACGACCTTCTTAGTGGTTGGGGATAAACCTGGCTATTAGGGCCAGACGGCATCACTGCCTCCAGTGAAGATGACGGCCCAGCAGATAATGGAGGAAAATGACCACTACGACCTCCAGAATCAGAGTCAGAAGATGGAAATAAAGACCATGGTGCAAATTCTGTTAATCTTTGATGACTATGTGTTGTAGGGTTATGGGGAATCCAGGCAGGAGCAGGCAAAGGATGGATGCTTGAACTGGATCCAGTTTGTGTGGTTGAAGAAACACCTCCAGAAGAGCTTCCAGTGGCCAAACTCCAACTTGTTGGATCCTGCACCATAGTTCTTATTTCAGCTGAGGGTACAAACATGGGATGCTCCGCATTATTCCTCGGGATGCTTCTTAAGCTTGCCTCCTCTCGCAAGGCAGCACCTCTCTCTCCAGAGATGACAGAACTTGATAAATTTCCAGCTCTTGAACTGGAAGCCCCATTCCAAGAGAAAGAATGTACATTTCTTGACAAAGCAGAAACATGCATAGCAGGAGGCTGGTTCTGGGCAGTAATTGTATTCGAAGCTAAAGCTGCCGTCGATCGCAGGTCCAACGAATCACTGAATGGGAGAGGTACAGGTGACAGTTGGGGAGGAGCAGCATTTGAACGCCCAGAACTCCCTGTCGATGATAAATTGAATGGCAGAGAATCCTGTAGATTTCCTGGATCTACTCTTCTACCAAAATTTCTTAGACGACTTTCTGTATTTCCTGTCATACCTGAAGAAGGAAACCCAAACCTAGGGTTTGGTCGTTCAGGAGGACAAACAATAGGAGAATTCTGTGAAGGCGGAGACAAACTTAAGCTACTAGAGGCATCAAAACGAGTTGGGCCAGCATGCCATACGGCATTTTCAGTATGAGGAAAGCAACTTGAACTTCCAGCTGAGCAAGACTGTCCAGAGGTACCTTCAAGGGCTTTTCTCTTGCAGGACAAACCCCAACCACCTAAAGAAGAACCTGAGCCACCACTGTTTTCCTCCATAAAACCAGAGCTTCCAGATGAGGTTCCAACATTATCAGAAGCAGCACTAGCGGAATATGCCTGCTCTGTTTCCAGTCCACCTGAAGTACAGAGATTAAGGCCTCCAGCAGCTCCCATACCTGGTCCACCATTACCACTGTTGTCGACATACCCAGTACTTAGGTTGACATTTTGTGGAACATTATTAGAGCTGGAGCCTTGAGAAAATAAAGGCCCACTCCTGACCTGATTGCCACTACGGCCAATACTACGCCTCCCAGGAAAAAGAATGCTAGTTGGTTCAAATCGCCTTTCTTCTGACCTTGGACCAACCCCATTACGAACAGTATATGAAGAAGACCAACCATGTTCCATTTTCATTCCATCATCATTCATCTGGTTTTGTGAACTCAACCTAGAGCTAGGCTCACCTGAATTCCAGCCACTAAAGCTCTGAACATCATCAGTAACAGCATTTACACATGATGCACCACCAGAAGCTACTGTATAATTTGACAACCGGCTTTCCACAGGATTCAGCATGTTATTCAAAGAAGTCTGCTGATTCATACCAGTGTTATTGGAAACAGAACCCTGATCAATATTAACAGAGTCAGGGAAGGAATCAATGGTACTCCCTTGCCCTTGCATCAGGGCCAATGTATTCCCACCAAAAAAAAGTAAAAGATACTAAAAGATATCCCAAATTTCGAACACGAATGGTGGGTCAACTTATACTATTCTCATCCAAGCAACAGAGGAAAGGATAATAATAAGCTCAAAATGGTAGCTGAAAGACAGAAAATAAGAGATTAAAGTCAACATACTTATACAATTAAATAAGAAAAGAATAGTCTAAACCAGAAGGAAAATGAAGATAAATTAAAGAAACATCTTGCAGCATCTACCCCCCACTTATGATCATAGTTGTAAGGCTTAAATGCTGCCCTGCTTTATGAATGGGGTTAAATCGTCCAAGCTCATTTTGTGCTTTAGTTCCACGGGAAACCCTAGCCAGATAGCTGCAAGTTCAAAAGAAACAATCATCTTTGGTGACAACGGATATTGATGATTAACAAGGTGCACAAAACAAAGACATTAAGTTACATGACAGACAAATTATCACTAAGAACCACCGAAATTGAAGTAGACTCATAGCTGAGCTGAATCGTTTATTGATGGCATTTGAGCAGTCATCATCATATTCGTTCTTTTTTTTTCTTCTATTACATTATAATAAAAGTGATGAGTCCTAATATAGATTCCAAACAAAGAACCAGTGGTTAAATGCCAAACCATTTATAATCAAAGTTTAATAGCATATTAGGCAAAAAAATGAATTTAATTATTACCTACTTTAGATCAAGCTTCTAAAAGGAATCATATGCGAGAATCATCAGAATTTCGAACTATTCCAATATTGGTTCAGAAAAATAAATAATAACAAAGTAAAAACGCAATTACTCTTTGAAATAATTCAGATAATAAGCTTTTCTACATCTTTGCATCCTATTTGGTTTCCAAATATCACACTATTAGTTGTTGCTCAAATGTTAACATTTCTATCAAAAATATTCGTAATTATTCATAGTTTTCACTGCACAGTTCACTAGACCAACTTCCTAGTCCCTATACATATGTTTTTCATGATATTCCTACTGTCCAGTGTGACTTCATTGAAACCCTTGATTTTCAAGGGCACATTAATGGCATCTAGCCCTATACTCCTATTATATACCACTCTTTTGGCTCAAATTTTACTATAAAGGTCATTACGGTTTAATAAAATCTATCACACCAGAACTAGAGGCCGTACATAAGACATTCCAAAACTAGGCCATAAATATGCACAAGTTCCAGGATACTACACTTTCAAGTCTTCACTCTTCACCGCTTAATTCAAGCCTTACAATGTTCTTTTCAACACAATTCTCAAGCTATAACTACAACAAAAAAAATTATCTGCAATCACTTATACAACCATATAATACAACGTACTTCTCTATATCAAATTATTAAAATGTAATTTTTTTTTTTTTTGATTTTTTTTTGGAAAAAAAAAGGTCATTATGCTAAATACCAGCTTCACAGACAAAAATATAAAGTTAAAAGTATCTAAACAACGAATGTCTGTCCTTTTATGGCAAATGCCCGGCGGCAATAACCATAATAAAGGTAAAAAATTGACCAGGAATCCAAAATCAAACAATGAAAAGCAGGGACATTAATCATCAAAATATGCAAAATTAAGAACCAGCATTGGCAAGCATAAAATTTCAACAAATTAAAACATGCACAAAGCTAACTTATAACAAAGACGTTTGGAAGAAATCGCCAAAACAAAACCAGTGGTTCTACTAACAAAGTATCGATAAACGAGAAAGACCCAAATTCACCAACTTATTCAATTAATCAAGAAATACGCAATTTAAAATCAAATGGATCGGTAACGACGAAACCCATCCCAATTTATTAGACAGAAACTAAGAAATACAAAGAAATAGAAGAAAACCCAACAGGGGTCAACTCGATCCCTGACAATTGCACAAAAGTAAAATTAAAGATCAAGAATTAAAAAAAAAACCCATAAACAGTAAATTGAAATGATAACAAAATAATCAAAAGCGATCAGAGATCACACAAAGAAAAAAAAACACAATATAAAAAGAAAATAGAAGATATTAAGAGAAGCACCTGAGAGAGAGAGGATCGATGAAACCAAAGAATGAGATATAAATGATGGTGAAGAAGAAGAAGAGTAGTTGTTGAGAGAGTCAGAAATCAAAGGGGCATAAATTAATTTGTATTTTGATTCTTCTTGACTCTGGGGTTGGGTTGGGTTGGGTTTGGGTTTGGATTAAATAGGTCCTCTCTCTCTCTTTTGTTGTGGGTGTTGTTGGTGGTGTGTTTCAGACTTTCAGTTACTTAGATTGTTGTTTGTTTGCAGGGAAAGAGAAGGAAAGAAGAGATAATAAAAAAAGAGAAGAGGACAAGAAGAAACGCAGATGAGACATGGTCGAGAGAGAGAGAGAGAATGAGAAAGAAATGGAAATTATTTGTTTAATCAAAAATTTAAAATATTTTAAACAAGATTTTGTTTTGTGATGAAATATGAATGATGATGATGATGATGATGATGTAGTTTAATGAGTTCAGTTCGGGAACTTACGAAGTAGTCCCTAAAGTTTGCTTCAGTAACTCTTAATCCCTGTTACTTAGGGGCGTTAAAAAAAAAACTGAAAACCAAACCGAAACCAAAACTAAACCTGAAAACCTTTTTTTTTTTCTCAAAACCGGTTTTCTGGTTCGGTTAGCGATCTGTTCAATATTTAAAACCGGTTTTTAAAAAAATCCCTAAAAATCTATAAATCATCTAAACATTATAAACTCTAACTAAGTTGTTTGAAGGAAGCAATACAAAAATTTGATAGGTTTTATTTTTTTGTTTCAATCTTAAATATATGTTTATGTATTGCAATTATAAATATTGAATTTATTTTTTAATAAAACCGGTTAACCGGCATTTCGGTTCGGTTTAGAACCAGTTAGTAAACCGGTTCAATTCCAGCTCGGGATGTTTCTTGAACCAGATTTTTGATTCGGTTAAAAAAAAGAACAGTTTTGAACAGCCCTACGGTTACTGACATTTGGACCCCTAAGTTTTTCTAATAATAGGATTAAAGGAATAGAAAATGAAAATTTAGGGATGAAATTGTTATTACGCCGTTGTGATGTGTGTTAGTGGGCGCCTCGTGCTTTGCTTGGCTCTCATGTCTTTACATCCATCTTCCATTACACGTATCTTTCATGCAATTGTTTGGGTCCCATTTTATTTTCTATTCCTTTGACTTATTATATCATTTTTTTTTTTTCTTCTAATTTTACATTTTAAATATTAAAATAAATACATAATATCTCATAATAATTTATAATTTTTGACGGTAAGGAATTTTTTGTTATTTAATCAATTTATTACCTTTTATTCTATTTTGGTTTAAATACATCCCATAAAAGAGCCATTTAATACTACTATTTTATCATTTTAATATTTTTAATAATTAATTTCAAACAACATATTGTAACGAATTTTACATCAGAAGCGCATTGGAGAAATTTTGGACTTATAAAAGTAGAAGATCCTACCAAATAGGTTAGTCTTTTAAGTGTGAAATTTTCAACTCGTGACATGTGATATCAAAACAAACACAACAACGAAGGCGACATGAGATTGGATAAGGAAGAATGTAACAAATCTCACGCACTCAAATCTTACACATGCATTAGGGAGGAGAAGTCCCTCGTCACAAGATTGGGTAGGAGAGAATGTAAATAATCTCATGAACTGGGACTAGAGAGAAAATTGATGTTTCTATTTATTTATTTTATATATTAAATATAAAAATAAAAAATGAGGGTGAAACATTGGCCAGGTGTTTAGGTTGAGGCAATTGAGGAATGAAAGCAAGCTGTCTGTACACGTGATGGGAAACCCAGTAGGCCCAAATTTGAAAAGCCCAAATTTAATGAATGAAGTTGGTGGTTAACATGTTGCTACTTTTATTTTATCATCAAACATCTCGGGCCCAACAATCCATCTCGGGCTTCAAAAGATACAATCGGTTTCTGAGTTGTGACCCGGATAATTAATGGATTAATTGAAAGTGCCACGTGGCAATTATTCTTGGATTTAATTATGGATTAATTTCCCAAATAAACCTATATGTATGGTTAGGACCCCACTAAAATTAGTCCAATAATGGTCATTAACTATTTCCCTTGTTTGGTTCAACATGTAATAAAAGATTTTGGTAATATTTTATTACTCGAGTAATATAAGAGATGGTATAAAGGGTTATAATTACTAACTCAGAGAATGATACTTTAAAAGTATAGTGGTAATTCTATTGTTATTCCAATTTTCCTCTTACTTAATAAAAATTTCGAACTTTAAAACTATAGTGGTAATTCTATTATTATTCCAATTTTACCCTTATTTAATAAAAAATTCGAACATAAATGCCCTCCTATTGATGTCAAATAACAATTAACAAAAGCTTTTGACTTATTATTGTTGTGGATACTATTATTACACTAATCTTCTAAACGGCATGTCAGTAATATAATATCTAAGTATTTTTATTGAATATCAACCAAACATATTAATTATTTATATCGTTCACACGAATCAAACATAATAATAATTTATATCTATTTATTTTTAAGGTTATCTATCTCATTAATAATTTTATATTTTTAATAATAAAACATTGTCGAATAAAGGAATTACAACTTGTAATCTTTAAATTAGCATGTTCCCACCCAAGGTTTTGCAAAATCGCAAGTTCATACCCTTAATTTCATAAATTTCATATTCTCACCCTTAAAGTAACACTGTTAACATCTTTTAGGATGCCAAGAATGCTATTACCATATTGTCCTTGAAGAATAAATTAAAAAATTACTTTTTATCCCCTAAATTAGTAGAAATAGAAAATAATCATCATACATTCAAATTTATTTCCATAACCCCCTTTTCTTCCACCTTCCCATTATCCCATCTCCAACCACCTAGACCACCACCTAGCCACTGCCGTCACCCAGCCAGTCCACCAAAATCAGTCAGGATCCGCCACAAACAACCCTCGGTAATCAAATGAAACTTCAATCACATGCGACCAGCACACCAATCAAACAAACTCCAAAAACAAATTAGTATTTTTTTTTTTCTGAAATTCAATAAAAATATTCAATCACATTATTGAACAACCTGTAAGCTGCAGCATAAATTTAAACTAAAAATTAATTAAACAAATAATCAGTAACCTTCAAGCCAAGAAACGTAATAAACCAAACCAAAAGAAGAAGAAAACCAAAAACCTCATGGACTGCCATGAATAATTATGTTTCTAATAATTCCAAATAATATTTTGTTTTCCTTTTACAATAAATTAATAAGAATTACAGGATACTTGAAATTCTTATTTCTCTAAAAATAAATAATAGTAATGAACAAATTAAAGGTCATGTTTCCAAAAAAACCAGTCATTCTTTTAATTGAATTTCGAATTCGACTTAAATCTCTCCCAACGATTACATGCGGCAGAGTGATTTCTCCATCTTCATGTTCTTCTTCAAACTCATCTGTATCCACAAACTGGTAAATATTACCTAGGGCTAGGAATTGGTTGGGGCAATATGTCGAGCAAGTGGTGGCCGATGACAGTGGCAAGGAAATTCAGCGACCTGCAGTGAGGAAAACAGCTAGAAAAAGCCCACAACCAATCAACAAATCAAACTCACTCCAAAACACAACAAAAACCTAGCAAATCAAACTCCAAACAAAGGCTCCAAATCAACCCAAACCTCAGCTGCCGCGCGAAGAGATGGGGAAGTGACGGATGACGACCGGAGACCAAACGATTGTTAGGGATGGAAGAGGTTTTTGTGAGGGGAGGCCAGTGAGGTTAATGGCGGTGTCGAGAGGGATTTCCATTGCCGGAATCGACTGGAAAATGACAAAGTCGTGCGGGGAAGAAGAAAAAATGGAGAAATGTGAGAAGGAGATGGACATTCACGGCTAGATCTGGGCTGGGCAAGTCCGACCAGTGGTTGGACAGACACAATCATGGGAAAGGACAGGAAAACGGCCGACGAGAAAGCGGAAGATGAAGAGATTGAGTTGAGAAAGTTTTTTTGATCCTCCCTCTTCTTTCTCTCTCGGCAAACGACCACTTTACCTGTTCACTGTTATATTAAACAATTTTTGTTAATTTAAAGGTGAGAATCCGAAATTTATAAAACCAGGGGAACTTGTATTTCGCTAAACCTTGGGTGGGAGCATGTCGTTTACTCTCATTAAATCTTTATAGTTGAGATTCGAAATTTGAATATATATTAGATTATATTCGTATTTTTATACATTCAATCTACATCGTTTATCAAAAATTGGAATGGTATATAGATAGAACCCATTCTCACTCACCTTTCACCTAAATTTGACCAAAAGCTGTACAGAATCTGTATCCAAATATTTGACCAAATCAGATCTCCCAAAAAAAAAAGACAAGTGGTTGAGTTGAGTCACGTGCTACAAAAGAAACTTCTATAAATTTGTACAACAAAATGACATTGCCAGGTGCCTCTATCTCTTTTGTCTTTCCAGAATCACCAACGCTCTGACACATCTCAATTCCCAAGAACACCTCAATCCAATCATATTCCTCCATGAATTCCCAGAAACTGTCTGCAGCACTTTCTTCTTTAACCTCTCAACTCTTTCTTCTTATTCTCCTTCTCTTCCCTGACTCTAGTTCTTCTGACAAATACAACCTTTTTCCTTTGATTTCCCACTTTCTTTCTTCCCAGCAGGTCGCTACTGCTGTTACTATCCTTTCGATTTCCAGAAAAAGGAAGAGAACCCATTTCTCAGAACAAGATTCTGAACCTGCCCATGAAGATAGATTCTCCAAACTCGAAGATGGAATTGTTCAACTCAGTTTGACTCGATCCCCTGATTCGTTCAAAAACTCCTTCAAAATGAAATATTCTACCTTCAGATGGCTCTCTGGATTGCTTGAGCCGTTATTGGATTGCCGTGACCCGGTGGGCTCACCTTTGAATCTATCCCCTGATGTCCGGCTCGGTATTGGTCTGTTTAGGTTAGTTACTGGGTCGGATTATGCTGAACTGGCTAATCGATTCGGGGTTGCTGAGTCGGTGACTCGGTTTTGTGTTAGACAGTTGTGTCGAGTTCTTTGCACTAATTTTCGATTTTGGGTTGCTTTTCCTGGCGGAGAAGAGCTAAATTCGATATCGGAATCTTTTGAGGAACTCACGGGGTTGCCTAATTGCTGTGGTGTTATTGATTGTACAAGGTTCAAAATTGTTAAAAATGATGGATCAAAACCTTGTAAAGATGATAAAATAAGTGAAGAAAGTGTTGCAGTTCAGCTTGTTGTTGATTCATCTTCAAGAATCTTGAGCATTGTTGCTGGTATTCGTGGTGATAAAGGTGATTCAAGAGTGCTAAAGTCTTCAACTTTATATAAAGATATTGAAGAAAGAAAGTTGTTGAATTCAAGTCCAGTCATTGTTAATGGGGTGGCTGCAGATCAGTATTTAATTGGTGATGGAGGCTACCCTTTGCTTCCATGGTTAATGGTACCAATTGTGGACACTAAACCAGGATCAATCGAAGAGAATTTCAATTTAGCACATGCTATGATGCGTATTCCGGCATTGAAAACTATTGCGAGTTTAAAGAATTGGGGGGTTTTGAGTAGGCCAATACAAGAGGAGTTTAAGACTGCAGTTGCTTTAATTGGTGCTTGTTCCATTCTACACAATGTTCTTCTCATGAGAGATGATGATTCTGGGTTGTGCGAAGATTTGAGAGATTACTCTTTGCATGATCAGAGCTCTCAGTATTATAGTGATACTAGTTTGGAGGAGAATTTGATCGAGAAAAGGGCTTCGGTTATACGAACAGCATTGGCTACAAGAGCAAGAAGTTGTCGAGATCCAAGTTTTGGTAGGGATCCCCGCAGTTCAGTGCAATGAATGCAATCCAAGTAAGAGATTGCAATTTTTTTCAGATAGCTAATTGAAGAATTCTTTTAAATATAATTCTGAAGTTAATTTAAACTAATCATTTTTTTGCTCTTTAGTGACACTTATAGCACAAAATGTTCATGGTATTGTTTACACTTCAATTAATTTTTTGAAGATGTATGAAAGTTCTCAATTTGCAAAAATAAGGGTTTTTTTTTCTGTCTAGAATCAAATATTATCAATTATCAATTTTTCTTTGACAATTTTTTGCTGAATGAAGTGAAAGAATGGTCTTTCCCATTAGTATGCAACAAGCCCTTAATATCTTGGCAAACTTTCTTGTGTAAAGTGAAAAAAGAAATTTATATACAGCAATTAGCCTATAACTGAACAATTTAATATTCTAGGTTGAGCTGTTGTCCAACATGTTTATAATGGCTATTTCACAGAACTCCTAGAGCACTAACCTTTCAAACAACTTGTATGAAGTCATCGATTTGGTTTGGACAAGTATTGACACGTTTGCTCTTTGTGGTGTAAGAATGCACATGTAAATATTGTGTCTCGCATCAGATAGAAAACCTGAGCTTTTAGGATGAGGTGGTGTCCAACTATCCATATAAGGGGCCTTGTGGAGGAATCTTTTAGCGAAGACCTTCCAAAGAAGTTTTCCTTTTCACATTTTGTTGGGATGTTATCAATCTGTTTGTATAAAGGACCTTTTGGAGAATACCTAAGGTGAGAATCTCTCCACCAAACTTTCCTTGACTATCATCCAATCTACAATTGATAGAGCTGTATGCAAATTGATATATGGAGATGTTCCTTTTCTCCTTTAATTTAATGAAGAACAAACATAAGCTTGAGTTGGAAATCATCTGAATTTATGGACATCGCCATGACGTATGTGCTTGGACTCAAATTCAAGGAAACGTGACTTGTAATGGCGTGTAGCCATTGCTTATTTTTGGGCTGATATCCAGTAGAATGACTAAGCAGTTCTAGAAGCTTTGACAGCAAGCCGCTTGCTATTAGCATGAGGTTGCTTGGGTAAAATTCAGTTTGTCTTTCTTCTTTTCCTTTCTTTTTTCTTTTCTGTTTTTCTTTTTGTTTAAAATTTGACAATGAGCAGAAAGTAAAGTGGGGAGTTTCTGATTGGATTTATAGTTGTGAGGCTTTTCAAGTATTGTCGTTTTGTAATTAATACTTGAAAGTATTTAGCTGAATGAGGATATTTGAGTGGTATGTAGCTTCAGTTTCTTGATAAAGGGATATTGTCAAGAAATATACTTGAACATCTTTCAGTTGTAGTTGATACCCGGACTTTCAAGTTCTGTACTTTGCAACTGCCAAATTAGAGCAATGCACACTCTTTCATCTGTCCTATATGAATGCCTATATCAAATTTCTCGGTAAGAAATTCATCTAAATCTAGCTGTATGAAACTTATGTACTTTTCGTATTACTCAATAAATTTGACTCCTTTTGAAGAAACAGATTATCTTGTATTTAGTAGTATGTCATGATCTGCTGTTAACAAATGAATCATTAATGTGAAGATGAAAATCAAGAATCAGAGGTGTATACAGTATACTGTGATATATTATTCAATAAGTCTCCCTAGGAAAAATAAAAAAAAACACCACCTAGATAATTTGTTTGTAAAGGTGCCATTCATAGAAAAATCTTGAGCCGTTGGGTAGTGGTATTCATTATCCTCCTGGGAAGATCTTTCGTTTTGGAAGATTATAACTTACATGCTATCTTCAACCGATTTTCACTGGTCTTTGTAATAGGATGTAAAATAATTAATATAACACTTGTTGGATTGTTCTTTACTGTTCTAATCAAATTACAAGGGATCTCTGATATTATGCCCTTCAGTCTCAAAAATGATCTTGATATATTAGTGATGGTAGTGTCAAACGTAAACAGAAGTATAAGTTTGTTGGACTTGGACAAGGAGCACGGAGATAGCAAGAGGAAAACTTCTGTGAATAATTTTGCCCATGTCAGAGAACCTTGTTTAAAATATTTAGAAGATGACTTCTGCAGAATGCGGCAGGAGAGTGCAGGACCCTTTTGTGTTACTTGATCCACATAAAAGGAGGAAGAATTTGCTGACTTTTTCTTTGATAAAAATAAACTAAACAGAGTTATTTTTTATGTTAGCTTAAATACGCTAAATTCCCTTATAACAGATTAAGGAATTTACGAGTTCCACAAAGAATTATGGGATAAAAGCATGAAAGGAGCACAAGAATGCTTCTGTGAATGGAGCATATGACCTTGTTGTTGTGAGTTCATTCTCTTGTTTTACCAGCCAAACGAAAAGGACAACTGAATATTACAGTGTGATATTGTGCCACTCTACAAATCAACAGACGTCTTTTATGGTCTAAAATATGAATTCTTTTGGAGGATAATTGACTGAATATTTGAGATGGATAAGTTGACTGTTGCCAGCTTAGTGAAGACTGGGCACAGATTGCTGTAGGCAAAAATGTCCTGTTGGCCTACCATTGACAGAAAATATGGATCTTCATATATTTGACCAAGTAGGATGTATATTTGTCCCCAAATGGTTCGGATAAGCAATTTCAAGCTGAGGTGGAGTGTGTTTTTTGTATGCGTGTGTGTTTATAATATGACCCTTTCTACCCAGTTCCTCTTTCTTGAACTAAAAGCATCACTCAATTTCAGATTGGTTGTTTCTTATCAGAAATATTTATGTTCCAATTCATATTCATTCAGTTCCCAGAATGATATGGACACATGAGATAGTTCCCCCTTTTCTGATGCTTTTTAAGCAGAGGAGAACTTAATGTTAGGCGCCGAGAGCTTCCCCAATGTCAATGCAAGAGGAATTCTAAGGTGTGGTAAGAGGGATTTCTCATACATATTAATTGTAAGATTATGAATTGGAATTCATGTGAAATATTCAAAATAATAATGTCTGCAACTGAGAGCACATACAGCAGTAACAGCGCAGAAAGCACTGTTGATTAACCCCACCTACACAAATTGTACTAAAAGCTGAAGAAGTCACACTGCTAATAGATTTCCTTTTAGCTGTACCACTATCTATTTAAGCATCTTTTTATATCCAGATCCAGGACTAGGAGAGACCATTCAACAATAAGTGGCCTTAATTACCAAAGAAACAAAAAGGGTTTAGAATAGAAGAAAGTGTTGGTGTTAATGAAATAAATAGTATTGAAAAAGTCAAGTGTGAACGGAGTAGGTGAATGTTGGGCTGCTCGGCTCTTTTTCTATACCAACTTCACCCAGTAAAAGGATGACAAGCTTAGCTAAATGCCACCACTCTGTACTCCTCCCCACTTTCAGTTGACAAAATAAAAGTAGGCCGGGAAGCGACTGACTTTGATTCCCTCATTAAATTAAACTTTCTTTTCTTCAACGGTCTTCTGCAGGTTGGTAGCCCTTTGGCTTTTGTTTGAGCATTGAGGTATATCTCTCTCTGTCTCTCACGCTTGGAAATTCCCCACTAGAACTGGAAGAATATCATAGGCGTCCTCTGAGGTTTTTGAATTTTATTTGGATAATGATTTTTATACTTCTATCAAATAAAACCTCAAATTTTGAAGATTGTATCACTAATACCATTTTGTCTTAACTCTGTCATGTTGTCGTTAGGGTTAGATGGGTAAAATGATAACTTTTGGTCTTCTAATAAAGTTTTTTACGAACATAACGACAATGCAACAGAATTACCGCAAAGAGTGTGTTTGGTTCAGGTTAATATTAGATAACAGGGGTAATAAAACTTAAATTGCTCAGATGACGATGTTTGGTTGGCAAGTAAAAAAAGAT
>WYDK02000051.1:5852753-5864141 GCA_009867345.2 Toxicodendron radicans
GGTCGTACATACTTAGGGTCTAATATAGAAAATGTCTTTTATTATAAATTAATCATGTTTTTACAAAGAGTCAATTAGAATATTATTGGCTCTAGGGCACCTACACTAACATGACGACAACACCCTATTTATACTTTCTTTTTTTCACACATTTTTTTACACTTATTAAGACTTTTTTTTTTATTGTATTACCGTATATATACATTTTTCATATTTATTTATATTTTTTTTCTTCACTCGATTTATTTTTTTTTCCCCAAAAATAAAATTATAAGAAAAAAAATTTTAAAAATTAATTTACTGACAGATTATAAAAAAAAAACTTCTTGCAACATACCGACAGATCAACTATGGATCATAAAAGGCCAATTAACGACGGAATGTTTCATCGTTAAACTGATTAAATTAACGACGGACTTATGACGGCTGTTTAACGACGACATACTCCATCGTTAACCGACGAAAAATATCGACGAAATAAAAACGGGTTACCATTGAACATTTGAAAAATTTTCGATTCAATCTACCGATGGATTAACGACACATCAGAAACGGCCTATTGACGATCAAAATTTTCGTCGTTAAATTGACAAAAATAAAAACGGATTACGGACTTTGGCAATCCATCGTTAACTTTTGAATCCGATTACCGACAGATTGAACATCATTAATATCATTATTTACTTACGGTTTTCAAACGAGAAATCTATCACAGAGAAGTCGTCTAGTTTTCAACTTCTTGCAAACCCTTTGGCATATTACCGACGGAGTTTTTGAACTTAACAACGAAAATTTTCCGTCATTAATTGACAACGAGCCATTCCCCGAAAAATGTTTTGTCATTTCAATTTCGTCAGTAACGTTGTTTACCAACAAATTCTTCCTGTTTACCGACAGAAAAATCCGTCAATGATTTGTTGTTTTCTTGTAGTGTATTTTTTTTCACTTTGTTAGGTATTAATTCCCTTATGTCTCCCATAGTTTAGCGTCTTTTCTCTCTTAAATATTACATATATATATATATATATATAAGCTAAACATCATATTAAGAGTGTTGACGGGTACAATTGCACCGTCAACGAACTAGTTATGATCTGATCGTTGTGACCAGAGCGTATTCAAGTTGATTTAAAATTATTTACAGGTAAGTGCGATCCGATTCTTTAGTTCGTTAATTAATGACTTGGAAAGTAAATAAGACAAGAATTTTATACTGGTTTGGAGGCTAAATAGCGAACTCCTACATCCACTGTTCGTTTCTATTTATTATTGTGATTACAGATTTGATCGTAGCTACCATGACAAACGAACAAAATAGTTTTAGAGACATAAAGTTGTTCGGAGCTTCTAATCAATTTCCTTGTGAGAGAAAAGAGCTTGAGCTTTTGAGATCAAATCCCCCAAAACTTTGAAGGAGGCCTTCTATTTATAGGGAGTGGTCGCGGGTCCTAACAGACATATGGCGCTCCTTGATTGAGCTTGAACTGGAAGTAAGAGACAACTGGTCGATAGGATACAATGAAACTGAGTGACCTAGGAGATGGCGCGACCTAGGAGGTCGCGTGACGTCATTAGCGATCTCACCAAAATTTTCCCCATAACAAATACCCCTAAGTTTTTGGAGTGCGAGATTGTTTATCAAGGTCAAGCTCCGAAAATTTCCATTCATCGTAATGGTTGTCCCAGCTAACTGCTCTGACTTGATTGGGTTACCTGTGCCATTTTCCTTGTTTGAATTTTATCTTCTACAAATTGAACGTTGTTGAAATGAGACGAACACGAACAGGTTCCTCAAAGTATAAAGTGTTAACGATTCGTCTTCATACTTGTAGCGAACAGGCGGTATTTACTCCGAATACGAGGAAACATTAAATGTGCATAGGGCGCATTTAATGTTTACAATAATGACAGAACATTCTGTGGGGTGGCATACATAAGCATGACAGTTTGATGGAGTGCGTGCGACCACGCGCTCACCAACTCTTCAGGTCCCTACCGTACGATTGTGATACGCATCCAGGATCGGACGAAGGGAGATCGTTCTCGCGATTATGGGAGAGAGAAGGTGATT
Organism: Toxicodendron radicans; assembly: GCA_009867345.2. Taxonomy (NCBI): domain Eukaryota; kingdom Viridiplantae; phylum Streptophyta; class Magnoliopsida; order Sapindales; family Anacardiaceae; genus Toxicodendron; species Toxicodendron radicans. Next base: position 5,854,825 of record WYDK02000051.1, read on the forward strand.
GATGGTTCAGATGCTCACCACGTGGAGATCGTGGGAGGCTGAGATTGTTCGCCAATTTGTATATAAATTGGGAGGGAAAAATGAGTGAACACTTTTTCCCTTCTCTTCCAAGCTTTTGTGATTCTTCTTCTCGGATTCTCTCAAATTTTTCTCCACTTTTCTTGGCTCCTTTCTCAGATTCTCTGATTCTCAAATTTTCTTGGTTTCCAAACACTCTTGTGCTCTTCGAGCATCTGCTATGCGTGATCGTCAACTTTCATTCATCCTCAGGTAACTCTTTTCGCTACTGTTACATTGATTTTTGGGTCGTTTTTGGTCGTTTCTTCATTTCTACAGCAATGGCATATGTGTTCTTGTGTGTTGGGTTTGGAGGTTGAGTGGGTTGTGTTTGAGAAGAGGAAGTGGTGGTTTTGGGGAGTCTAAGTGTTTAGGTCGTGTGCGTGCTTTGCGTGTTTCAGTTTTTTTTTTTTTTTGATACTTTTTGTACTCTGATCACCTGGCTAGATCGAGATTGCTGTAAATGAATTATTAGATCAATAAATTCTATATTTCTGATGTTGATTTTTTTCTAAGTGTTGAGTTTGCTCATTTTCTTCCACTTTTATTCCTCGTTTGATAACGAAAAAACAATGATCGTGCAACTGGGCCAAAGCGACTCCTGAGTTCACTTTTGTTGATCATTTGGTAGCGTCTTCCACAACATTTTACTTATAAAATTTTCTAATTGTTTCATTCACTTTCCTGAGGCCTTTTATCCATGATTATGGGAATGGTATGCCAGACGATCACTTTGGGATTGTTATCCTTGGATCTTATTGACTTGTTTCGACAGGATAAGATCAGAGTCGTACGGGTCACTGTCTTTGGGCCCATGGGCTCGTTCTGTTGAGATAGGACTCACAAACTATGTAAGTGCAATATCCTCGAACCACGTGGGTTTGTTTGGTGAGGATAAAACTCGGATCATTCATATTACATCCCTTTGGCCCATAGGCTCGTTTGAGGAAGGATGGAAGATCCTTGTGAGTGCAATATCCTCGAACCGCATGGGTCCGTTTGGTGAGGATAAGACTCAGATCATTCAGATTGCATCCTCTTGGCCCTTAGGCTCGTTTGAGGAAGGATGGAAGATCCTTACGAATGTAATATCCTCGAACCGTGTGAGTTTGTTTTGTGAGGACAAGACTCGGATAGTTCAAATCGCATCCCCTTGGCCCTTAGGTTTGTTTAAGGAAGGATGAAAGATCCTTGCGAGTACAATATCCATGAACCACGTGGGTTCGTTTGGTGAGGATAAGACTCAAATCGTTTAGATCGCATCCCTTTGGCCCTTAAGCTCGTTTGAGGAAGGATGGAAGATCCTTACGAGTGCAATATCCTCGAACCGAGTGGGTTCGTTTGGTAAGGATAAGACTCTGATCGTTCAAATTGCATCCCCTTGGCCCTTAGGCTTGTTTGAGGAAGGATGGAAGATCCTTGCGAGTGCAATATCCTCGAACTGCGTGGGTCCATTTGGTGAGGATAATACTCGGATCATCCCCTTGGCCTTTAGGCTTGTTTGAGGAAGGATGGAAGATTCTTGCGAGTGTAATATCCTCGAACTACGTGGGTCTGTTTGGTAAGGATAAGACTCCGATCGTTCAGATCGCACCCCTTTAGCCCTTTGGCTCGTTTGAGGAATGATTGAAGACCTATATATTGGAGAAAATCATGGAGTCCCAGGTGCTTGCAACGATGGAGATATCTTTGGAGAGTCAATTTAGCAACTTCATTCATTTCGCTGATTACAAAGTGGAGTTACAGAAGGAGAAAAAAGGTTCCATGGGAGTTCGTGATCGGGTTATTCACGAATCCCCATGGGAGACTTGTTCGAAAGTGATCTTGATCGTGGCAATTCCTTGGTAATATCTTCGAAGGTGCTCAGAGTGCCATACGTGTGGGATTGCTCTTCCGTTACGATCTTCCAAGTGATAAGTTCATGGTCGCACAATTCCTGCAATCCTATATGGATCTTCCCAATTCGGGCCAAGTACTCCCGCACTAGGATCTCTCGTGTTGATCACGACTTTGCGAAGCACCAAGTCGCCACAAAGGAAATCTTTTTTCTTTACTTTGTTATCAAAGAATTTCTTCATCCTTTGTTGGTATGTGGCAAGAAGCAGCTGGGTCATGGCGCGGTGACCTTCGATTAGGTCGAGGCTTAATCGCATGAGCGCCTCGTTATCTTTTTCATTGAAAGTATCTCTTCGTAACGAACATGCACCGACATCAACAAGTATCATAGCTTTGCAACCATACGCCATGGAGAAGGGAGTCTCTCCTGTAGAGGTTCGCAGAGTTGTGTGATACGACCATAGTACTTCGCGGAGAGCTTCAGGCCAATTGCCCTTGGATCGATCAAGCTTAGTTTTTAGGGTTCGCTTGATTACTTTGTTGACAGCCTCGACTTGTCCATTAGCTTGAGGTCGCGCGACAGAAGCGAACTTATTGCAGACCCTCAGGTCGCTGCAGACTTTCTTGAAGTCGTCGTTATCGAACTGTTACCATTATCTCAGATAATGGTGTTGGGGATTCCGAAACAATAAATAATGTTTTGATACACGAACGTCTTGATCTTGTTCGTGATGATCATGGAGAGGGGTTTGGCCTCTGCCCATTTCGTGAAGTAGTTTATGATGACTACAACATACTTGACTCTTCCTTTCCCGGCTGGCATGGAACCAATCAGGTCGATCTCCCTCATGGCGAACTGTCATGAGCTTGACATCATTGTAAGTTGTTGTGGGGGCGCTCGAGGGATGTTTCCGAATTGTTGGCACTTGTCGTATTTTTTGACAAAACCTGTCGAATTGGACAAGATGGTGGGCTAGTAGTATCTTTGCTTGATGATTTTGTTCATCATGGATTCTCCTGCTGAATCATTCCTACAAATACCCTTGTGGATTTCACAGATAATGTAGTCCGCTTCGTTGTCGTTCATGCACCTCATCAGTGGAGTCCCAAAACCTTTTATGTACAAAGTATCACCGATTAGAGTGTAACGACAAGCTCTGGTTCGTACGGCTCTTGCTTCTCCCTTGTCTCGTGGAATTGTCCCTTCTTTGAGGTAAGCTAGGATCAGAGTTATCCAATTCCTCTGGAGATTGATATGCATCACAACCTGAATGGTCAGGGTGATGCTTGGGGCGAGGATGATTTTGATCGGAATGCAATCCGGACTTTTTGAATCTAACGACGATGCTAACTTGGCCAGGGCATCAGCCATAGAATTCGCACCCCGCGAGATCTGGGTGATCGTGGAGTTCTTGAATGTGGCGAGTTCTGGCCCTGTAAAATTACATAGCCAACGAACTAGTTACGATCTGATCGTTGTGACCAGAGCGTATTCAAGTTGATTTTAAATTATTTACTAGTGAGGGCGATCCGATTCTTTAGTTCGTTAATTAATGACTTGGAAAATAAATAAAACAAGAATTGTATAGTGGTTTAGAGGCTAAATAGCGAACTCCTACATCCACTGTTCGTTTCTATTTATTATCGTGATTATAGATTTGATCGTAGCAATCATGACAAACGAACAAAGCAGTTCTAGAGAGATAAAGTTGTTCAAAGCTTCTAATCAATTTCCTTGTGAGAAAAATGAGCTTGAGCTTCTGAGATCAGATCCCCCAAAACGTTGAAGAATACCTTCTATTTATAGGGAATTGTCACAGGTCCCACCGAACAGATGACACTCATTGATTGAGCTTAAACTAGAAGTGAGAGGCAGCTGATCGATAGGATACGATAAAATCAGGCGAGGTCATTAGCAGACAAGTGGCACGACCTGGGAGGTTGCGTGAAGTCATCAGCAATCTCGCCAGAATTTTCCCCATAACAAAGAGTATACAAAAATAAGAGTTATTTAAGAGTTTATTTAATCTTAATTAAGCGTCACACTGATTTTAAGAAAGTATCAAAAACCTCCTCGACCAAGCATGGATGAACCTACATAGTCATGAGTGCGGGCGGGTGACCCGACTGAAAAAACTTTTCATTAATTTTTTTTCCCTATATTTGTATCAATATTTTCTAGATTTGACTCCATTCATTTACCTTTTCTCTATTTTATTTTAATTTATTCTCTCTAAAATTAATTTTTGGGTCAAGGGTTTTTCAAATTTTTAGGGGGCTTCTTGATATTTATAATGATATTTTTAAGGTTTTTTTAGTAATTTTGAAAAATCTAATACTTTTAAAAATCAATGGAAGAGTAGACACCAAACTATTTTTCAAGAGGCCAATGAAATTAACCCCATCATATAATAATAAACCTCATTTACTATTTTTTTTTTTAATTTAAAGCTGAATAAAATTAAATTGACTTAAAATCTGAAGAGATGATTTGAGTAATATGTTTTTCTTATTTGATCTTATTAAGATTTTGACATATATATGCCTATTTGATGTTTAATATATTATTATTACTACTCTAAATAATTCTAGTTAAGTTAACATATGTCAAATTACTATACAGTTCTACCAAATTTGGAGATGTAAAACTTGAATAATTATAATGTGAAACGTTGTAAATTAAAACATAAATTTTTAAAATAAATATATTTGTACAATATTGTTGATCCCTCATGGTTATGGAACTTCAAATCAAGCCACGTTTAGCCGGACTCTTAAAACATTTCCAATTAAAGACTAAAGCTACATTTCAAATATAAACAAATAAATAAAAAGAGAATCAAAATATTCTTATTTTTTATTGCCGCCAGGTAAATTTCAGTTCAGACTCACTCTGATCAAATACCTCAACCTGGAGTCCAATCATAGGATTCACTTAGGTATCTCCCATGCGGAACAAAAACCTGTGAAACAGAGAATACACAAAAAAGTGAACCTCTCAAAGGCACGTTACATATGACAGATTTTTTTACTGCAAATCATATCTCATTTTCCACTCAACTAGAATTTTTAATGCTACCTAATAATATGCACCGCTACATAGTTTCAACAACATCAAGAATCAGACCAGAATGTACCAATCGGTTCATCCTCCTCGCAGATGTGCTCCAAGTTCACCAAACTGATCATCACCTTCTACTGTATCCTCAGACAGGCGAACTGCATCCAGCTTTTGTTTCAGAACTTCTATGGCATTGAGTACCATCTGAGAGGGTTTAATTGCACCTGTCGATTCAACTGTGAATATGAAGCTGTCTTCTCTGCCATAGATCTCTACAAGTCCTGGCTTCCCCATGGCTTCTGCTTTCTTAAGCACTTCTTCATCGTAACTGTATGCCTCAGGATCAACCACTAGAACCTATAATTTTTTTAGAATCACTTCAGAAGGTCAGATCATAATTTTAACAGACGCAATGTATTGAAGGAAATGATTACATCATATGCAATTTTGAATAATTATACATAGGAATTTTGGCAGATAATAAAATAAATTAAAGTGAACCAGACCCCAAAAATTACTAAATGTTACTTTTCCAAGCCCAAATCACAATGACTTATTCACAAAATCATGCATCATGCTTATAAATGCCACATTATTGTTTCTTGACATTCCCCAATCCTAAACATGTGCACTCCCGTGATGGATACCCACTCCCAACTCAACCAACCAAAGTAAGAACAACACAACAATCAAGTAAACCCAGAAAAATAGCAGTAAAACAATAGCCAAACCCAGAAAAATAGAGTCTATTATATTTATATTCTAGCAAAAAAATACACCGAAGAACTAAACCTAGTAATCACCACCCAACAGAACAATAAAAAAGAACAGCAACATAAACAAAATAAATCAAAATAATGTTGGTCTTCGAGGACCAACTCCTCCCAGATAATGCTGGCTTCAAGGACCAGCAACCTCCCCTATTTTCCCCAATATTTTCCTTCGATACCACAGTCCCCTTTTCTACTCTCTTTTATTCTCCAGTTCATTCTCTCTCAAAACTGAATTGCTTTGTTGTCCTAAACAACAATTGCCACCTGTCCCAGCCTAAACCCAAGAAAGCTTCCTGCCATCTTCTTTTCAATCCACTACATTAATGGCTTGTTCTCCTACCATATACCAGCACTATTGAGGTCTCATCATCCCGTGTTTAACAATCTTGAGTATGTTTTCTACATATTGCATATAAGTACACTGGACAAACCCACCATAACAGCATCCACAAGCTAAAAATCCCACAATCCTCAATTCAATGCCTGAACATAAGCCCAATAATACCATCAATATCCCCTCGAAATAGAAAGCTTTATATTATCAGCCATCATAGACAGAAATAAGCATTTTCTCTTCTCCAATCACTATCCCCGATTGAACACATGTATTTTCTTTCCACTGCCTCTCTCCATCTCACTCACTGAGACACCCCCCACACATGAGCAGACCTGTTTACCACTCCAATAAATTTATTACTTTTTTATCTTGTCCCCCTGTTAATGTCGTTTATATTATATGCATCATATGCAATGATATAGAGAAAAGAAAGGAATAGAAAAAGAAATACAAGAAAATAATAAATTAACACATTCAAATATACCAAACTCTAAAAGAGAGATTAAAACAGTCCCCAAGTTGCAGCAATCCCTGGGTAACAGCTTCATTTTAAAATCTTAATTAAGAATTTTAAAATCTTGAGAAAAAAAAAATGAAACGTAATGATGCTCTGATATGCAGAAAAGACCACACAACATTTCTGCAACGGTATCCTTTGATGACTCTAACAATACACCAAAAAGGTCTCTAACAACATCTATACCATTCATATTCACCAGTGTAAACCACTCAAAAATAAAATAAAAAGAACAAAAATTCCGCTTCTAATTCTACCTTTCCCTCTATCTTGGGCAGATCTCTAACCGTTATTCATATCAGACATATCAGCTAAGAGTAAAATTAGTTTTTTATACAATTCCATAACAGGCATCTTTTAAACTGTAACATACAAGGAGAACTTATGAAAGTGCTACTAAAATGAATCAGATTAATTAGAATCATTTTTTTAAAAGGATTTCAACCTGTCCAGTAGCACGATCAAGGTCAAACACTTTCGTCGGACTACTTTCAACAAAGGCTTCTTTCTCTGCAAGCGTCAGAGTTTCCATTAAATCTTCATTGATGTGGATCTCTGGTTCATACATGAAAGTGACAGTTGCAGCAGGAGACCATTTTGCATGATCTTTGCCAATCCCTTTTCTGGCTATCGCTCTAAGCCTCAGTTCTTGCCCACGACGTAACTTTACAATGATAACGCCCCTAGATGCAAAATAGAAAAACTGAAATTCCACAAGTAAACCATGGCCATGACATTGTATTGCAGTTTCTAGAGAAAAAGGGAAATCAAGTGAGAAAAGGAGAAAGAAAATTTAAATTTCTTCTACGCCATTTTTTTATAGGAAAAACATAATGAAAAAAATATTAGGACAGTTCCCTGAATTAAAACATGAACGATAGACATGTAAAACCTTGAGACGGCCCCAAAAATCAACTCTAGGCCGGGTGAAATTGAGCTCTCACAAAGAAAAATAAGCTAGAACTCATTTGGATTCTGAAAAATTTAATTCTAAGGAATAGTTCACTGATCAAACAAGACTTGGTTGCATTAGTGTTTTTGCAAGAATAAAATTTATACATTATGAGGAAAAAACCCAAAATAGCCGCAATACATGACGCAAAAGCTAACAATAAATCAGGACAAACAAAAATACAGAACTTGCTGAATCTTTCCCAACAAATTACAGTAGTCATTCTTGTACAACACAAAGGACACTAACCCTAATATTAACTCCAAACTTTTCTAAACATGAATAAAAAAAAATCACCTTTGCTGATCAGTTGAATCGTAGGCCGCAGGATCGGCGAAGTCGACGGGAACAACGCTATGATCGGAGCTGATCAAATCCTTACTGGTGACATCCAAAGTCTGGTCACCCATACACTTGGCTCTCAAATGGAACTCCACGGAGCAATACTCGCATTGGCCGTCTCCGTCACAGGCGTCGCAGTCACGTGAGAAGCGCATTGTCATGGCTCTGTCGCTGATGAGCGGGATGAGACCGAGACGGTGCGCGATGAACTCGTCGTTGAGGACGGAAGAGTTGACGTCGATTTCGACGAGGTCGATTGCAATGGTCGGAACCTCCGCGATCATCACGCGCCGAAGCGCATTGGCCATCGAGGCGTCGGTATCATGGAGCTCGAACTTGGCGTATTCGTCTTTGAGCTCGCGAATTTTGACCCTGGGAAATCGCTGGAACGATATGCTCTCCATTGTGTTCTCCCTCTCTCTCGAGTCTCGACTGTGAGTTGTGTGTTTAACAATACCGACAATGTTACGGACGCCGACAAGTTACACAGAACCTATGTATCGAAACACGTGCTGTTTGAATAAAGCCCATCTACATATAAATTAAGTAGAATTATATTTACTTCATATTTTTATATTATTTTTTTATATTATATTTATATTTAATTAAAAATAATAATTTTTTTAAAAAATAAATATTTTAATTAAATATGAATATAATATAAAAAAATGGTGTAAAAAAATAATATAAAAATAATATTATTAGATTAAATTTGTTTAATATTTTAGAGATGATGATCCATAACAAATCAATGGTCATCTATAATTATAAACAGTAAAGCATCTTAAATGAACTTCTTTCCATTAAAATGAATACATTTGTTTTTTTTTAATTTAATAGACTTCCCTTTGGTAAAATGAAACAATTTTTTTTTTTTAAATTTAATGGACGAAAATATAAGGGAAAATAAGTTTGGAAAATTAATACTGGAAACACAATTTTAGCATAAAAGTATAAGTTTACTCATTAATAAGATTGTAAACCCGAGAAGTTTCTCCAAAAGAAAATTATAGAAACTCCCTAATATGTTCCCAACAATTCCAAGAACAAGAACAAATGGACATATGGTTGGAGTTAATATAAGATTATCAGGTAATTTCATCTTTTATGACCTCATTATCCCGTTTGATTGACAAGTAATAAAATATTTTGATAATCTTTTATTACTAATAGTAAAGTACTGTTAGTAATACATGAATAATCTTAGGGTATGTTTGGTTCAGAAAATGTTTTATTATTGGGAATGTTAGATTACCTTGGGAATCTTTAATAACAGTGTTTGGTTAGATAAAGTTAAATTGATGGGTCTATTAAATTAATATGTTTGGTTGGAAAGAATAAAAGATTACTAGAGTATTTTTTTACTAAATTACTCTTATACTATAATAGTATTATAATAATAATAATATTATTATTTATTTGTATTTTATATAATAATAATA
>WYDK02000051.1:5864241-5874651 GCA_009867345.2 Toxicodendron radicans
TCTTTGTAAACAGTTTATCATTATTGATTGAATGATGATAAGAGATGTTGACTCTTGAATTGACTTAGGGGCGTTTGATTCAAAAAATGTTTTATTACTGAAAATATAAGATTACCTGAAAGGTTATTGAGAATGTTATATTATATATGTTTGGTTAGATTGGTAGATATAAATAATTAAAATGTTTTTTAGGAAGAAATAAAATAATTATGAGAGAATTTACTAAGTTGCCTTTTCATTTTAATATTATTATTATTATTATATATATAATGACATTTAACCTCCTATATTTGAGAATCTAGTTAAAACATCCCAACCACCCTAAAACTTAAAAGTTAACAAAATAACCCCAACCACCCATGGCGACTACCGATCGCCACCAACAATTAGAGGTGTTAGTGGGCCGGGTCGGCCCAAGGCACTGCACAACACATCACTAAATTTGGCAAGGCACGGGAAGACACAACACAAAATTGGGCACGACACAACCCATTATAATCCGTGTCGTATCCGAGCCTTAAAGGCCAGCACGACACGACATAAAATATTTAAAAAAAAATTTAAATTAAAAAAAATTTAAGAATTTATAAATAAATGAAAATGAAGATGTATGATATGTTTTTTAAATTGTATTATATTTGTATACTTGCATTTCTAATGGAGATATAATTATTAATGTTAATTTATTAATCCTAATTTCTAAGTTTTTATTTGCAATTTATATAAATTATAACTTATAAGTAATAAAAAATGTTGAAATTCAATTAATATTTAAATATCTCATTATTTTATTTTATTTTATAGTGGTTAATATATATTATAGCAGTTATTAGTAATAAATTAAAGTTACCAAAATTTATAAATATTTAAAAAAAAATTTTGAAGGAAGGCGCATGACACGACACAGTATATATTGGGTCGGCACGATACGACATGTTACGAATTGTCGCGGGCCTTGGCACGACACATCCCACGGCACGACAGGGCACAACCCACGGCACGACGGGTTGTGAACATTTAGGCACGATAGGGCACAACCCACTAACACCTCTACCAGCAGTCGTCGGAATGGCGCACGTCCGATCGAATATGGCCGATCGTGAGCTGATCTTGCTTGAAACGACCAAATCTATTCCGACCATTTTCGGTGGTGGTGGCTAGGGACTGACATTCGTCATGAGTGGTTGGGGTTATTTTGTTAACCTTTAAATTTTTTTGTGGTTGGGGTGCTTTAGCTAGATTCTCAAATAGAGGGGGTTAAATGTAATTTTAATTAGTTGGTTTATTTTTTATTTGGTTGACATACGAGGGTATTTTTGTCCAAAATTTTTTAATAATTAAGGGTAAAATGGTAACACTATTAGGATTTCCCTCATAATAAAAAATAACACCCTTACACTCGGTAATTTAATTATCCCCGAGTTTACCTACAATAACCACTATTAGTATTTGAAGATTATTGTCGAAATTTTTTTTTACTTTACAATCAAACATGGTAATTCTCGGATTAAAAGATAGATTACCAGAGTAATCTATTATAACCCGAACCAAAATGTAACTATCTTTAACTTTAATCTTGTTACTATTAGATTAAAAAAGATGAACAATTCATAAAGAATGTAAAAAAATTAAATAAAAAAATTTAAATCATAATATCTTAACCTTTATCGTTTATTTAAAATAATAAATCATAATTAAAATAAATTTTTTTAATAATTAAAATATCTTCCATTAAAATTAATTACTATATAAATATCATAATTATCAACATAAATAATTTAAAAATCATTATTAAAATTAAGATGATAAAAATGGTATATAGTATTTTATAATTTAAAAAATAAATGTTAAATTAATTTTAAATATTTTTTCTAATTAATTACAAGAGAAGTTGCACGTGAGATGGTTGAGGTGTCCAGAATTCACATGCAGAATTAAAAAATAAGATAAGATAAATAGCAATTTTAAATTTGAATAATAAAAACCGAATGACAATCTAGTTTAAGTAAAAGTATTGTTGTCGCTTTTGGTTTTGGGGATGGCCATCAAGAATCTACACCCCGGATTTTTTGCCTTCAGATATGGAATCAATAATCATTCCATTTCAGCCACGTCATTTATTATTTATTTACCTTAAAAGTACAGTAACAATTTAAATAATTTAATTTCATTAATTTATAACAAATTTATGATTATTTTTTTTTAGAAATTGAAAGAAAGTGACAATAAATAAATGTATCAGATTTGTTGCATTTATCTAAAAACAATTAAAATTAATTAAGTTTATCAATCTTAGGTACCAAGGATTGCCGTAATGACATTTTCCACCCAAAAAGTTTCAAAATACTACTTTTCTATCCAAAGTTAATATTATGTTACTATCCAAGGCCGATTCCGGTGGCTAAATTTCTCTCTGCCACCATCATTTGAACCTCAGATCTCTACTTTGGCACTTTATTTATTGTCTATTGCTAGTCACCGCAAAGCTAAAGTTTATTATTTTTTATTGATTTATGACTGATTTTCAGCGACTAATATTCAATCGGTCATCACTATTAGATCCACCGGCCTGCACTTTACAAAACTCTTATTATCCTGACTCTTGGTAACTCGTTGAACGCCTATTAAAAAAAGTAAAGTGTATTTTAAATATTAATAAAATATAAACTTTGTGTGGAAAATTAGTATTAACTTTTAGGTGGGAAAGTGTCATTGGGCAAACCTTGGGACTCTAATATATATTTATTTTAAAAACAGTAAAAGGTGCTTCATTGCTGAACCTTATTATAAAAATTAAATAAATTAATTGTTGTGATATTATAAAAAAGGACTGATTGCCATTGTATATATTACGTGCGAAAATGGTGGTCCACTGCGATCTGTGAGGCGCAACCAACAGTAAAAAACACGACAAGTTAATCTCGGCAGTCTCGTGACGATAATCTTGTCAGCTGTCACGTTACTCATGTACTGTACTTAGCTTAGCTTTCCCTCACCCTTCTCTGTAAACTCTCAAGTTTATCGAGTCCAAAACTGAAGCGAGATCTTTCTAAATTCAAAAAAGCCACAGAAAGAAAGAAAATCAAATGCCAGGTAACGTGGGTCCTCACAATTTCCATGCTGCAGGCAATCTGATTCAATGCAACGTGACCTACTGACCCACAAGTAGACACTATTTTTGTTCCCTTCATTTTCGTTAAGTACAAGAAAGATAAAGATCTTTACGCGCTTTGGGAACCTTTTTATTTCCTTTTTTCTGGGTTTGGTTTAACATTTTGGTGGTGGGTGTTTTTGTTTCGTGATGGAGGAGGAGGGAGAGTGGGTTCTGGTGCGGCGATACACAGAGAGAGACTTGTGGAACCCGAGTGTTGGAGATGGAGGAGAGAGTTCAAAGCCGTTGAAGGTTACGTTTAGTGGGCCAGCCAAGTATTGGACCGATGCGATTCCGATTGGTAATGGAAGGCTTGGGGCCATGGTGTGGGGTGGTGTTGCTTCAGAGACTCTTCAACTTAATGGTAAAGTAAAGTTATCTTCGTTTGCGTTGTTGAACAAAACTTTTGGCTTCGTCATGCTTTCTGTTGTTCTTGTTTATTTTCATTGAAGAAACACACTTTGAGAGTATTAGTAACGTTTGATTTAGTTCATTATCACTTTATTGTTAAAGAAACAGAATGTGAGAAATTCAAGATTGAATATTTTAATATAATTTAATTTTCTATATTTTTAATCAAGTAGATGGCAAAGAGTCATTTAAACTGCTTCAAATGTTTGGATTGGTGGCTTTATTATTTTTTCTAATAGTAATGGTAGGAATGCTATCGCTTGTTCTGCTCTAGTGGGGTTAGCTTGAGCTTGTGTCTGGTTTTAAGAATGACTGTTGTGTTTTCAAAATAGTGAAATTTCATCACAATTAGGAAAAGTTACTATATTTGGATAGGATAATTTTTATTTTAGTTTCTTTGGTTCTAGATGGTGAAAATTACGTGTTTGTATTTTTAATTTTCTTGATGTCCATATTTATATATTTGGGAATAAATGATATACAGGCTAACATAATTGAAACTTCATGTTTTCTATGCTGCAATGGGTTTTATATGACAATTTGCTAACTTTTCTCAGAATCTGTGTGTCTTATGTTGAGATTTGAATTTGTTTGCAGAGGATACACTCTGGACTGGTACTCCAGGTAACTATACGAATCCCAAAGCTCCAGAGGCACTCTCGGAGGTCAGGAAACTTGTTGACAGTGACAAGTATTCTGAAGCCACTGCTGCAGCAGCCAAGTTGTCAGATGGTTCTTCTGATGTATGTTCTGTTTTCCATAAAGCGTTCTTATTACATGAGGCGTGCACACATGAAACAATTTTATAATTGGTTCTATTTAAAATTGTGGAAGATTGCAAGTATGTCATTATGTTTGAAGTGGTACTCGATTTCCACTTAAGCAGTTACTTATCTGAGCACATTCTCATCATAGAATGTTTTATCTTGTGGATAAGGTTGTTGAAGACTAAAGGAGTGGTTAGGATTCTATAATTGTATAAGTTCCACCAATTTATGGAAGTCATGATAGTTCAATATTTTTGCATTAGCAAGATGTTAAGACAGTTCTAAAACGGGCAGAAAATATTCCACAATAAGAGTTTTCCCGATTTCATGAGATTACATCGGATGGACACTCTGCACTGTCATACAGTCTGTACATATAATATGTGATACCTCCAGTGCATTGAAACGCATGACTTGATTGACGCTTGATTATAAAATTCAGCCTATTTTTAAAGGTTGGACATAACTAACAGTGACCTGCATATTATTTTTGACTGAATGGTCAGTGCTTGACCTTGCTCTTGCTCCTCATCAAGCATCTTTAGCTCTTTGCAGTTGTTTTGCCTTGGCAAAGTTTAACAGACACGCCTCATGCCTTGAGGCTAGGCTTGTTTTAAGTTTTGTTCTTGACATATGACTTCTTTTGAGGCCTGGGCTTTCTTGGTTTTCTATCCTCATTTGGAATTTAATGAACTTCTAGATAATTTGAACAGTGAGTATAATTATTTTTTGCAAAAATATTCAACCGTGTTCTGATGATTTTCTTGTGATTATGAAGGTTTACCAACCTCTGGGTGATATCAAGATAGAATTTGATAATTCCCATCTGAAATATGTGGAAGACACTTATCGCAGAGAGTTAGACTTAGACACTGCTACCGCTAGAATAAGTTATTCTGTGGGTGATGTTGAGTTTACCAGGGAACATTTTGCTTCTAATCCCGATCAAGTGATTGTGACAAAGCTTTCTGGAAGCAAACCTGGTTCTTTGTCATTTACCGTGTCTCTTGATAGCAAATTGCATCATAATTCACAAGCGAATGGAAAAAGTCAGATTCTTCTGCAAGGAAGCTGTCCTGGTAAAAGGATCGCTCCACATTTTACAGTGAATGACAATCCAAAAGGTATTCAATTTTCTGCAATTCTTGATGTACAGATTAGTGACAGCAGAGGCACGATACAGGTTTTGGATGACAAGAAGTTTAAGGTAGAAGGTTGTGATTGGGTTGTGATGCTTCTGGTGGCTTCCTCTTCATTTAGCGGTCCATTCACTAAGCCTTCAGATTCTAAGAAGGATCCTACATCAGATTCTCTCAGTTCATTACACTCAATTAGAAGATTTTCGTATTCTGATCTTTATGCACGTCATTTGGATGACTATCAGAATCTTTTTCATCGTGTCTCACTGCAGCTTTCAAAAAGTTCCGAGAGCTTACATGGAGATGGTTCTCTGGAAAGAAAACACCATGCATCATCTACATTTGACATGCATCTACAGGGAAGCAAAAATGATATAGCTTCAACAGCAGAGAGGGTGAAATCTTTTAAGACTGATGAAGATCCAGCCTTGGTGGAGCTTTTATTCCAGTATGGTCGATATTTGCTTATTTCTTGTTCACGGCCTGGAACTCAAGCTTCAAACCTGCAGGGTATATGGAACAAGGATATTGAGCCACCATGGGAGTATGTTCTGCATTCTCCACTCTTCTCTATGTTATTTTTTTCTTACCTATTCTCTTCTTAAGCATTTAGTTTTGGTGTTTGCTAGATGTGTTTGCCTAATCCTTGCATTGCCACTTACTAGATCACTACTTTTTTTCCTTGTAAATATTTTGAAGGTGTAGTTGTGTGGTTACAATGGTAGTAAATTATCTCATTTTGATGTGTGGAGACTATAAAGATGATCTTGCATTTTACCAAATTTTAAGCCAAATCACTCTTGTCTTTCCTCCGCTTCCAAAATATTTTCGGGATGTCTTGAAATATTCATTTCTTGTGTTTTTCTTTTAATTTTATGCAAATGCGTTTTTAATAGCAGGCCTTATAGAAGTTAGGGTTTGTAGAGGGATTTAGGAGAGTGAGCAGGATAATACAGCAACAGTTAACTGTTCTGATAGTGGGGATATTATTTTGCTGAACTTTCTTCTTAATTTTGTAAATTGAAGGAACCATTGTATGATTAAGTTGATTCCTCGGGTAATAGTACTTCTACAGAAGTTATTACCACTAATATGACCTCTACTTTTGTATGTTTACATAAAGATTTTATTTCAATTTATAGCCTCTAATTATTTAATTTTAAATTTCAGTTGTGCTCCTCACTTGAACATTAATCTTCAGATGAACTATTGGCCTTCCCTTTCTTGCAACCTTCACGAGTGCCAGGAACCCTTGTTTGATTACATTTCTTCTTTTTCAGTGAATGGTAGTAAAACAGCAAAAGTAAGATTTTCTTTATCTTTCTTACTTTCTCCTCTCTCTCCCTTGTTTCTCCCCACACTTTCTAGTGAGTTTTAATATGCAGTCTATATAATTTTATTAAAATTCTTTGCAAGTTGAGCTCTCATTGTAAAATTAAAAGATCCAGGGAGCCATCATTCTGAGTTTATTTAGCAAAACTTTGAAAAAAGATACTGTAAAATGATTTAATGCCTCAAGTAAGCCTATATTTAGACGTGCCAAAAATTTAAATGGTCCGGTGGAAAAATAATTATGAAGCAATTTTATTCCTTTACCTTGCTTTCTTGCAAGTAGCATATGCATTGCATAGACGCAACACCCAAGTGAAAGCATCGTAAAGCCTAGACCACCAGAATTCACAATTTCAACCTAGAGCCTGGTTGGTCTGCATGATCTTTGTGTTTTTGATGATAAATATTATTTATCTTTTCAAGAAATATTTTTGCATCCTTTGCACGTGGATTTTTCTTAATTAGGTTGAATGAATTTCGCAGGTGAACTATGAGTGTGGTGGTTGGGTAGTTCATCAAGTTTCTGACATATGGGCGAAAACATCACCAGATCGAGGTGCGGCTGTTTGGGCTTTATGGCCGATGGGGGGAGCATGGATTTGCACCCATCTGTGGGAGCATTACATTTACACAGTGGACAAAGTAAGCTCCTAATTTTTTATGGATAATCTGTTTCTTGCTTAGGATAAATTTTTGCTAGAAATCTGTCCTACGGAGTTTGATAAACTCTCACATTGAGTTCTCCCTCGGTGGTCAGACCATACTTTCAGACTTTCATGATAGGATGTAAAGACATGGATACACTGATTTTATGAACTATGGAAGACGTGTGTTAGGAACCCCTAACCTTCACACCTGACCAACCAACCACACAAGGATCTCAAGCGAGATTAACACAGAACAGCAACAATATTAATATCCAGAATCAAGAGGCCAATGTTATATTGACTGAATTAGAATTAACACAGCAATGGAAAACTCAACAATAAGAGAAAAAGATAACGCTAGCTGTTCGAGGCGCTAGGTCCCTCCCCCTATAAACCCTTAACAAATTAATCAATATCCCATACTCACACAAACCCATATCTTTATACCCTCTAACAACCTCTTCTTAATCCTGCCACGTTACTACAAAAATAACAAACTCCTAACAAACTTCCCAAAACGGTTTTCTCACTTTGCTTGTCCCTTTTTGCCCTTCTTTCTGTAAACTTGTGTAATTGGTGGTAGTGCCCTATCAACGTGAAATTGAAAAGCATGAAGTTATTAACCGTAAATAATAGTTCTATGTGACCATACTTTTCAACTAGACCAACGGTTTCTTATTTACATCCAGTATTCATTTATTTTATTAGTAATACTACATTTACACCACGTCCTTACACCATTCTCTTACATCACACTCACATTCAATTAAAAAAATAATTTTTTTGAAAAATAATATTTTAATTAAATGTGAGTGTGATGTAAGAGAATGGTGTAAGAAAGTGATGTAAATATAGTATTATTGTTATTTTATTGACTATCATCTATTGAAAAGTTACTCCCATCTTTAGCTGTCTCTTTCGCCACTGCACTGTCACAATCATCACAACACTTGATATTTTAACCTAGTGATGCATATTTGGCTCAATATGAGTAATATCATCTTTCTGCCTCTCTTATTCTCATGGCTATTATAATCATTGCAACCTCTTTGAAGCATAGGTAATGAATGACAATCATAAAACCTTCAGTATATATTCTTTATTTTGAAAATTATACCCCGTAGAATCTGTTGTGTTTTCTAAAGAAATTCAGTCTACAACTTCTCTTTATTCATCATCTCAACATAATTTCACTATTAGAAAAAATATTGTGATACAACTGTTTAGAAAGATTCGGTTTTTTTCTTTTTAAGTGTCTTTATTCTTCTCCCATATATATAGCCTGGTTTATAGATTAAACTTATGATCAGTAGTATAGGCATTAAATTTAGTTTGTAACATATCTATATCACTGGTAAATCATCAGTGTCAATATATAATTACCAGTGACTCATATCCAATAAGGATAGAAAGTAAGAATGGGTGTTTTATAAATTCTTTTTTCATTTTTGGTTTCGTCCCATTTTTTGATTATTGAAAACTTGGGAAAGGGAATCCTCTGATCTTTCTCACTATGATGACCACACATGGTATTGAGAATGGAAATACTAATTTAGGAATGTAGAGAATAGGAGTCCTTCTATTCAGCACATTCCAGTTATAGAGGCACAGCCCAGGCTTTCTCCAAGAAATTCTGGATCTGGAAGTATCAAAGTAGGGATGGACATAGGGCGGGTTGGGTGAGGGTGCATAGTCCCCCGCACCTGCACCCGCCCTCTAAACTCTCACCCACACCCGGGGACGGGTTTTACATAGAAGACCCGCACCCGCCCCATGGGGGAGGGGAGACCCTTACACCCGCCTCGCCCCGCTCAATGGGGTTTTATTGGAAAAAATCCCGTGCGGGTTATTAACCTCGTACTATAATGTACTATAATGTTGTCAATTGTGATTTTTTTTTAACTTTTTTAGTATATATTAATCCTTATAATTAATTATTTTATTTTTTTCAATATATAAACTAGACTTCTTGTCTATTCCAAAAACTTTACACCATAATAGTTGTACGTTCAAAAATCAAAAGGTTACAATTACAAATTACAATTATTGATTTAAAAAATGTAATTGAATTCATTCAGCTCATTTATCAATTGCATCCTTGAAACCATATGACATTAGCTCCTTTACAACTTGCATCCTTAAAGACAAATAAAAGAAATTAAAATAATGAAATCAATCAAACACATAAAATATGAATTACACACCCAAACAAACAACTATCTGTAAAATATAAAATATGCTGAGAATAAATAACTTTACAATTAGAGATCCAACATCTTCTAACATATTGCACAAATCATATGTGTGATTTGTGTAATATAAAAACTATCATCCAAACTTACCTAAACTGTGATTTGTGCAATATAAGCAAGAACAAAAAACACAAACCAAGAAATCAATTGACTAAGATTTAAGTGATTATAATTGATTAATGAATTATAATTAATTAAGATTTAAGCGATATTAATCAATTGATTGATCTATTAATTGGTTAGAATTGATTAATTGAGCGTGTGATTAGAAATTAAAATTGATTAATTGATGAATTGATTAGAATTGATTAGAATTGATTAATTGGTTAAGATTTAAGAGATTAGGATTGAATAATTGATTAGAATTGATTATAAGATAAATTGATTAGAATTGTTAGTTAGATTTATATCCCAATCTCTTAAATCTTAATCAATTAATCAATTATTCAATTTTAATCAATTCATCAATTTCAAGATCAATATCCTATTATTAATTTAAATCATTAATTTCATTCGTTTTATTAGGCTTGTTTTTTCATATGAATTAATGAGAGCAAAAAAAATGAATGATATTAATAATGTAATGCGACAATCACGTTAATGTATGTATTGATTTTTTGTCAAATTCATTATATGTCATCATTAAAAGAATTAACGACGACCATGATCACAACTAAAGTCACAGAATTAATTGATTTAGTGATTAATAAT
>WYDK02000051.1:5881540-5901080 GCA_009867345.2 Toxicodendron radicans
AGGGCTAGAGATGGTGGAGGGGGTGTGGAGGGGGGGGGTGGGGGGGGGGGGGGGGGGTGGGGGGGGGGGGGGGGGGGGGGGGGGGGGGGGGGGGGGGGAGCTCCTCCCCCTTCCCTTTTACCTTGCCATGATACTCATGGGCAGCTCATCTCTAATTGGATTTCCTTTTCTAAATGTATTTTATTCTAAAGATGTCAAGTTTACGCATATTTCAATTAATCTCTTATGGTCCTGAAGTTAACGGTTAGGTAAGCCTCCAATAGTCACCCTCATTAGAGTTTGCTACGGAGACTCGAATTCGAAAAAGAAAGTTACCTCATTTGCTCTTTTACAATCAGGCTACCCTAAGTTGGTTAACTAACAATTTTCCTTTAAGCAATTGTTGACATTTAGTTCTTTTAATTAGACTTTACCATTTGCTAAATATGCTCAAGGAAGGTTAGGTGAGGGTTTGGTAATATAAGCTTAAACTTCAGGGAAGGTTGCTGATAATAAGTTAATAATCCTTAATTTAATTCCATAGGAAACTCAAATTTAAATAAGACTATATTAGATTGAACCATCTATTCATGAAAAGGATAATATTATTTACAAACTTTTTATATAAATTTTTTCATACAAATTGATATGATAAAAGATGATTGTATGATTTTAAATTAAAAATAAATTAAATTATTAAAAAAAATTATTGCAAACATGTAAGATTGTCACGTCAATTTGTTTTGTTTGAGAGAGTTAGCAGTATTATTCATAATATTATATATCACGTGCATTATAGTTATCATAAAATATTATTATCCTATTGTGAAGTTCTTGATAATCTTAAAGAAATTGGTAAGAATTTTATAAATATATAACACTTTCTGAAGATAGTAAATGCATTTAATCCGTTGTTAATTAACAAAGGGAAAGAGTGTATATATCTGTTAACCCAATTTATAGAGTTAAAAACTTTAAATACTTGATAAAACACGCAATATCCAAATTAATAATGCTACGGACACTGACGTCTTTTACCAAATTCATATACTAAAAGACGTGGCATCCCACTTAATGCGTCCACGTTGTAAATAAGGCTTTGTCGAATATTATATAGACGACCTTCAATTTCAAATGAACGGCCGTCTATAGTTGTGGATGACCGTCCATACTATATGAACGCCCGTTCATTAAAATATAAGAATTTGTTTTTTGAAATTTAATGGACATCCGTCCATAATACGCGACGGACGAGCGTCCCTTAATATTGAACGGGTGTCCATATCCGTCCATCAAAATAAACATTTGTTTTTTGTAATTTTAATGGACAAGTATGGATGGGCGTCCCTTTATATTTTTTTTTGAATCAATGGCGGCAATTTTCTTCTTCTCCTTGAATCAATGGCGATTGTCTTCTTAGATGAAGTGGGGACAGTCTCTAAATCTTTTCCAAATTCTTCTTCCCAAAAAAAAAAAAAAAATAAACTTTTGCTTCAATCCTCACAAAGTCTGCTGACTTCCCTGGTGATATCGTGCAAATCGCTCCACCTCTTCAATATCAGCAACTAAGAAATAGATGGGAATGATTTAGAATGGACAGGCGTCCCATCCATTTCTTGCCTCTGTATCATTTTCTTTTTAAGTGTTCCTGATAAAGATCTTCAGCCGCGAACAAGAGAAGAGGTGGAGGGATTTGCGTGATATCGCTAGGGAAGTCAATATACTTTGTGAGGATTAAAGCAAAAGTTTTTTTGGGTGGGGAAGAAGAATTTGGAAAAGATTTAGAGACTGCCCCCACTTCATCTAAGAAGACAACCGCCATTGATTCAAGGAGAAGAAGAAAACAGCGAAGGAGAAGAAGAAAACCGTGGCCATTGATTAAAGAAAAAAAATTATAAAGGGATGCCCGTCCATACAAAAACAAATGTTTTATTTGAATGGATGGATGTCCATATGATATGGACGCTAGTCTGTATATTATGGACGGACGACTATTAAATTTCAAAAAGAAAATTTTTGCATTTTAATGGACGAGCATCTATATAGTATGGACTTCCATAGACAACTGTTCATTTGAAATGGACGATCATCTATAAAATATTGGGCAAAACCTGATTTATAGCATGGACACATTGAGTGGCAATAATGCTACAGACACCGAAGTCTTACACCAAATCTATGTACCGAACGATGTGGCTTCTGACTCAGACACATCCACATATAAATTTACCTTACCAAATATTTTATGGACAACCGTCCATTACAAATGAACAGTCGTCCACAACTATAGACGGTTCGTCCAATAAAATATATCATTTTGTTTTCTGAAATTGAATGGATGCTCGTCCAACATATACGGACGGGCGTCCTTATTAAAATGAAACCTTTTTTTTAATTATAAATAAAATGAAACATTTCTTTTTGGAATTATAATAAACACCTGTCCATTAAATTTCAACAATTTTTAACCGCAATTTCATGGACGGCCGTCCATGAGGAATAGACGTCCATTTTTCGTTTCTATATCAAGAAAAGCTCCTCATTGAGGTGATAATATCATAATAATAATACCACCTACACATACAATCCACGCAACAACACCCCAACCCGACCATCTTCCTCCACTTTCACCTCTTTTCCCTTCTCCTAATTCCTTCACTTCCCTATCTACATTCTCACAATTACTAGTACAACAAACACACAACTCCTCTTCAATCCCACCATCACTTTCTTCCTCATCATCAGAATCGTAAGAAGACAATGACCTTACCTCACAATCTTCACTCATCAAACCACTGTCTATCTCTTCTCTTGTTTCCACAAAAAGCCTTCTTCCCTTCAACTTACCACTCTCAATGGCCGCCCTTCTCCTAGTAGTATCTCTATAGCCGCCAAGTCATATTGTTCCTCACCTTCCAGGCTACTTCATCGGAAGGAAACCTCCTGTGCTGTAGTGAGGACATGAGGGTTCTTGGAGAATTGTCTAGCAGTGGAAGAGCTTTAGCCATAATGGTAGAGTCTCTTGTGTTGAGCATCTTCGTTAAAGACTCAGCTTTGAAGTTTGACCGACTCTTCTTCTAAATTATGATCTTTCCATGGTGGGGTCTCTTTACTCTTTTTTATTTTATTTTATTTTTTTTATTTTGTAGATGAACAGAAAATATTGAAATTTCGACTAAAATTAGTTGAAATTTAATTTATGAAATATGGAAGGGTGTGTATTATAATTAAAAAAAATGTATTATTTTATTTATTTTCATTTTAATGGACAGATATTCATCTAATAAAGATATATGTAATATTAATTGATGTTTGTCCGTATATATTAGATGAGTATATATTTAATTTTAAAAAATAAAATGATATATTTTATAAAAAATAGGTCCATATCAAGTAGATAACCGTCTATAAATGTGGAGGATCGATTCATTTGTAAAAAACAATCATATATAAAATATTAATTAAAAGCAAATTTACTCATAAATATATATAGGTTAGAAACTATATCGTTTTATAATTTTGGTGTCCATTACATTATTGTTGAGTGGGATACTGGGACGCTACCTCTTTCCGCATATGAATGTGGTATAAGATGTCGGTGCCGTAGCGTTATTGTATCCAAATATCATCCAAAAGTCACCAACGAACCTTCCGCTTTGTCCTACTATCTGAATACCTTCAGGCGCCTGCCTATAATACTAATATAAGAAAACAAATTGACATAAGCAAGCAAACACACTGACATAAATCTGCACAATATCATCTTCTTCTTTTATTATTTTGACTTCAATTGTTGCAAAATTTATGAGTTGCAGTGGTTTCATTAATGGAAGATGGTGAGTGGGTTCTAGTGCCACGCCCCTTGGACAAAGAATTCTGGAACTCAAGTTTAATAATCGATTCTGACTCTGTGACAACTAACCCTTTAAAGATTACGTTCGATGGACCCGCCAAGCATTTCACTGATGCAATTCCGGTCGGTAATGG
The DNA here is from genome assembly GCA_009867345.2 of Toxicodendron radicans. Lineage (NCBI taxonomy): Eukaryota > Viridiplantae > Streptophyta > Magnoliopsida > Sapindales > Anacardiaceae > Toxicodendron > Toxicodendron radicans. The sequence goes on from WYDK02000051.1 coordinate 5,885,507, forward strand.
TCGGCTTGGAGCCATGGTGTGGGGCGGTGTGGCATCAGAAACTCTCCAGCTCAATGGTATCATTTTCTTTTTGTGGCTGTTGTTATTTTGAAATAAACCGTTTATTCTTCTCAGAGCATAATTCATGGCATGGAAATTGATTTGAATTTATCTTCTCATCCAGAGGACACGCTCTGGACTGGGATTCCGGGGAACTATAGTAACCCAGAAGCTTTAGAGGCACTGACAGAGGTCAGGCGTCTTGTTGACATTGGTGAATATGCTGCAGCTACTTCTGAATCGGTCAACTTGTTTGGACATCCTGCAGATGTATGTTACTTAGTTATATATCTACTTTTCATCGTCATATTTACTCTTGTTTTTTTGCTACATATATATAAGTTATGGTATATAGAGTGTTGAACTTTTACTAGTGTTGTTAAGTACCAACATTTGGTTCATGATACAACTGTTTGCTTGAAATTACTTGAGTAAAGTTTCAATGTTTTGGTGAATGACTACATGAATAGTCGTTGTTTCATGAGAGAACTTCCATTTGAAAGGTTGTAGGACTAAATCACTAGATTCATTTTAACAAATTGCTGTTCTTTGCCTCTTGAGGCTTGCCTTATATGTGCAAGGTGATATCTATAGTTTGACCCCATTTTCTAACAATTTTCTTTTGATGTTGAAGGTTTACCAACTTCTTGGTGATATTAAACTAGAATTTGATGATTCCCATCTTACATATGTTGACGATACGTATCATAGAGAGCTAGACTTGAATACTGCAACTGCACTAGTGAAATATTCTGTAGGAAATGTAGAATTCACAAGAGAGCATTTTTCTTCAAATCCGGACCAAGTAATTGTGACAAAGATTTCTGGAAGCAAGGCTGGGTCTTTGTCCTTCACAGTATCTCTAGATAGCAAGTTATATCATCATTCCTATGTGAATGGAAAAAATCAGATAATAATGGAAGGACATTGCCCTGGAAAAAGAATCCCACCAACAGTGGAGACAAATGATGAACCAAAGGGAATTCAGTTTTCTGCAGTTCTTGATATTCAACTTAGTGATGGTAGAGGCATCATACATGCCCTAAACAACAAGAAGTTAAAAGTTGAAGGTTCAGATTGGGCAGTTATACTTCTAGTGGCTTCATCTTCATTTGATGGACCATTTATGAAGCCTTCAGATTCTAAAAAGGATCCTACTTCAGAGTCTCTTAGTGCATTAAAATCAATTAGAAAATTTTCATATTCCGAGCTTTACGCACGACATTTGGATGACTATCAGAACCTTTTTCACCGTGTCTCAATACAGCTTTCAAAAAGCTTAAAAAGAACTGATGATACAGTTTCAACTGCAGAGAGGGTGAAATCTTTTCAAACTGATGAAGATCCCTCTTTGGTGGAGCTTCTATTCCAATTTGGTCGATATTTGCTTATTTCTAGTTCAAGACCTGGAACTCAGGTGGCCAACCTGCAGGGAATATGGAACGAAGATCTGCAGCCGACGTGGGAGTATGTTTTTATTCTCTTCTTTTTATTAGATTTCACTGATCCTTGTTCTGTAAATCTTGATTATGTGTCTTTCTCATTGACTGCTTCCTGCTGTTTTTTTTTTTGTTTTTGCTGAACAAAGATGTTTTATGTTTTCTCATTGTTTCTTATTGCTGAACAAACTTAGGCTCCCAGTAAAACACCTAATTTTGACGCGTTAGTTCAGGGATTCTTTTATGTAAATGCAATGGAAATAAGTTATGTAATTAAATCTTTCTGATAAGAAGGCTAGTTAATTGACAAATAGAAGATCCTTCTTCTATTCTCCTCAGATACTTGAAATGTTTTTTAGTACTTGTCAACCTCACTGAAATCAGTCTATATTTTATTTCAAGTTATGTGGCTGTAAAGTAAATTACCACGTCATGTTTAAGTATTTTGATTTTATGTTTTAATCAATATACAAAGTTTTGGTAAATCCTTGTTGTCAGTAATAGCGCATAATTATTTTAAACACATGCAAAACATTCCATTTCCTTCTGTCATTTGCATCAACATTTCATCTAGATGTCACTGACTCCTTTATTTCTTTTCCAGTTCTGCTCCTCATGTAAACATCAATCTTGAAATGAACTATTGGCTGTCGTTGCCTTGCAATCTTAGTGAGTGCCAGGAGCCTTTATTTGATTTCCTTACCTCTCTGTCAATCAATGGAACTAAAACTGCAAAAGTAAGAACTTTTTTCCTTCAAGTTTAAGTCAGACAACTTTCATTTTCATTAACTTTAGTTCCTATGTTATGTGGAGGGATTTTAAGGGAAGAAGTTCTCAATTTGAGTCAACATTTAACAATTCATAGATGCTTCGCTTGCAATCAGCATTCTTAAGTAGAAACATTATTTGACTAAATGATGGAAATATGCATTTTATGTAAGACATTTCCAAGTTTCCATATCAATTTAGTCTTACCATTCTTGCTACCGGTAATAGGATGCTTCATTGCATTTCTTAGTCAATATAGCCAACAAGGCCTGAAATCAGAAAGATTTCTATCCGGACCTTTGGTGCTGCTTTGAGTTTTCTTGTAGTTTGATTTTCCTGTTTGCCATTCTAAATTTTCAATGCCAAATGTTGTTTTTATTTTTATTACAGGTGAACTATGCAGCAAGTGGCTGGGTAGTACATCATAAGTCTGATATATGGGCAAAATCATCAGCAGATCGAGGTAATGCTGTATGGGCTATGTGGCAGATGGGTGGAGCATGGCTTTGTACACATCTGTGGGAGCACTATAATTATACTATGGACAAAGTAAGATTCCATTCAATACTTGCCTATGCCTTTCTTTAGCTAATGATTGGCATTGTCTGTTCCTTGCATTTGGAAAGTTACACCTCTTCCTCGCAGTTGTTGAATTGAAGAGTAGATAATGGAATCCAATGAGAAGCTAGTCTTAGAGAATTTTGTGATACAATGGTCTAGGGCAAGACCTCTACTATAAGCATATACTTGAACCTGATAACTTCTTGCCTTTGCCCATTCTTTGAAGTTCAAGTATTTGACTGAATTCTTAATGTTAGTATTTTTTTAAAATTATAAATTATTATTCTTCTGTAGGAATTTTTGTAGTTGTCATTCATTTTGGATGGTCCTTTTAACTGTGAGATATTGAATTATTGTTTATATATTTGAATGCTTATAAATGGTGGTGATTTTGGCTCTGTTAGAATGTAGATAGAAGATATAAAAAAAATATTTCATTGAATGTTAGAGATGGGATTTACAAATCCAATGGAGCCTAGGGTTTGCTTTCAGTTTCAAACTGTGTTATTGCTCCCAACCAAATGAGATGTAAGAGCCAAACTAGTCCAACTAAGTACTTCAGCCATTCTTTAAGTTTGGAGATGTTCCAAGAAAATTCAGCAGTCTCTCTTAAGAATATTGATATACTAACAGTTCACTGGCTTTGAATTCTTGGCTTAGTCACTGGAGTAAGTTGGTCAAAACTTCATCTATTTAATGTGAAAATCCAAATTGTCCTGGTTACATTCCTTCTCGATGTTTTTATTTTTTCATTTTTTTTCCTTTGTGCATGCTATTGTTCCATTCCTTTTTCAGAATACTTATAACAATTACTGTTTGTAAATATTGACTCCAGGATTGTTGTTTCTTGAGATTTTGGACTTGCCAGAACTCAAATATCATATAGATCTCATTTTTTTTATTGGGTTTACAATTAGATTTTTTTTTTAATCATTCCCTTTCTTAAAGATGTATATGTTTCTTTCTGTTAACTACTGCATATGTTTTTACTCAAAGCGTTTGGCTCAGCAAATAGTGAGTAAATGATATGTTTTCTGCTTGAATAGGATTTTCTTAGAAGTAAGGCGCATCCTTTGTTGGAAGGATGTGTATCATTTCTGTTGGATTGGTTGATTGAAGGCAATGATGGCTATCTTGAAACCAACCCCTCAACTTCACCTGAACATGATTTTATTGCTCCTGATGGTAAGCTAGCTTGTGTGAGCTACTCATCAACCATGGACATGGCAATCATTAGAGAAGTTTTTTCTGCTTTTATTTCTGCCGCTGAGGTGATGCTCTAAATTCTTATATCAGCCTTCATAAACAAATTTTTCATTTTTTTTACACCATTATAATCTAAATTGTTCATCTTTTGAAAATAGGTTTTGGGAAGAAAGAATGATACTCTTCTTGAAAAAGTGCAGAAGGCTCTACCAAGACTTCGCCCAACAAAAATTGCAGAAGATGGTTCAATTATGGAATGGGTATGATAGTAGATTGAATTTAAGCTACACAATATCAAAAATGCCAAATTTTATTATGGTCTAAGAAATACTGTACTTGGTAGGGCAGGCACAAGATTTTAAGGATCCAGAGGTGCATCATCGACATCTTTCTCACCTATTTGGCCTGTTTCCAGGGCACACAATGACCATTGAAGGAAATCCAGACCTTTGTAAAGCTGCAGAGAAGACCCTACATAAACGAGGTTTGTATGTATTAATGACTCGATTGAATGTTTTGATCTCTCATTTTGTAATAACCATCTTGCATAGGGGTCATTTGGTTGCACATCACCAAATTGAAATAAAAATAATTTGAGTATTCCCAAGATGTATAAGATACAAAAAAGTGTACAGAGGCAAGTAAAGAATTTCATCCTTCAACTTCCCCTTTAGGTTTGTCTTGTTTGTTTTCGGACATCATGCTACGGATGTCAAAGCTCTGCATTGCTGTAATTAAACAGCATCTCGTAGGAAACTTACAAAACAGGAGAATTTGTAGAACTTGTGTTTTCCTGCGTGAGAGTCACCTTTCTCAGAATTCATCTCATTATTAAGATATTCCTTGGAGTAATAGTTAGATATTGTCATCTCTTAAATGGTGGATCATTGGAAACAGGAGAGGAGGGCCCTGGATGGTCAATGGCTTGGAAAACTGCTCTGTGGGCACGTCTCCATAACAGTGAACATGCATATCAGATGGTCAAGTATCTGATTAACTTGGTGGATCCAGATCATGCGAAAGCTTTTCATGGGGGTCTATATACTAACTTATTTGCAGCTCATCCTCCTTTCCAGATTGATGCCAACTTTGGGTAAGCCGAACTGACCTTATACTTCCCAGTGAAAATGTGTGGCTATAGAGAAAATGCTTGTGCTTTGTGTATAAGCATATTGACTAGTGGATTGGTTGCATAACATGTTTTACATTCTTGCCTTATGTTTCTTATCCTGTAATAAATATATCAATGTTGTTGCACAATTGCTTCCCCAAACACCTTGATGATTGTTTCAAACTCTAGAATTTAAATTGTACCCACATTAAATACAATTCAAAAGTTGTGACTTATCATTTCTGCCACCTTTGGTTTCAGTATTACAGCAGCGGTTGCAGAAATGCTTATGCAGAGTACCTTGAACGACTTGTATTTACTTCCGGCTATTCCCCTGGATAAATGGGCGAACGGTTGTGTTAAAGGATTGAAAGCACGTGGCGAAATGACCGTAAATATCAACTGGAAAGATGGTGATCTTCATGAAGTTGGTCTTTGGTCCAAGGGTCAAAATTCTCAAAAAAAATTGCACTATAGGGGAACTAGAGTCACCGTGACTATATCATCCGGCAGAATATACACATTCAACAGACAATTACAGTGCACAAGCACAAGCTCACTACCAGAAGTATCTAGTTTTTGAATGTAAAAAAATCAAGTCATGAAAAGAGCATTCAATAAATTTGCAATATTTCCCTCTTATTGGCTTTCAGTTTTATGCAATTGCAAGGTAATCGGTTTATACTTATAAATTTGAAAGATAATTAGACATTTTTCTTTCTCTTCGTACAGAAATTCGTTCCTATTTTTATTTCAATTTATTTTAAAAACAAATTAAAATTACCAAAACACCAACTTAATTTTTGGGCCTGTCAGCTGGGCCGGAGCTCCGTGTAGATTAGAACCCCTAACAGATCGGTCATACATGTCAGCAGCTATACCAAAATCTAACGGTCAAAAAGGCAAAGTCTATGAATTAAACGGATCACAGCACGTGCCCACATTAACACCGGTACTCCACCACAGAATTACAAAAATCCCTAAACCCCTAGCAACTTGGCTAAGAACCCTCACAACTCGTCTCTTCACTACAATCAGAGAAAAAGAGTGAACAAAATGGCTTGGCGAAGTGCCGGATCACTGTCGCGGTCGCTTTCTAGGGTTTCTTCCCTCCGTTCGCCACCGCCGATGCCCCGCCTCCGTCCGCCGCAAGCTGCCTCTCGCCAACAGGCACGCCGCTTCCCCTTTGCCAATTCCAGGTCAGTTTGGTTCTCGACTAGAGACATTGAAAGAAAGTTTTCAATTTTTATATTTTGTTCTGGATAAATCAGTTTGCTTTCTTTTAGGTGCTTCTATGATGTTTTTTTGATCTACATAATTATTTCTCAGTCTCTTTTACTTATTATCATGAACCACTGAGTCATGTATCATAGTGTATTTATTTGTTATAATTTCACTTCTTTTTGTTCAATTGCTGATAAAAGAAAGAAAATTTTGAATGTCCATTGTTGAAAATCTAAAATCTTGGTGTTATCTGTTACGTTTTACATTTATTTCTCTTTCATTTATTTATTTTAACCACCACAATGATTCATAGTTTCTAAAATAAAATAAATTTATATGAATGTTTATGTTGTGATGTTTTATTGGACTAGTGTATTGATGCCACGGTACGCCTCCCACTTATGTTCACTCGCGAAATTTAGATTCATAGCTAGTGCCTGTTCAGGATTCTAATTAGTGGATGCTTTACTTTTTGTTTTCTTAAGATACTAATATTACAAAGAAATAGTAATTTTATCACCTGTTCTTTTTCACTCGCGTTTTCTAAGAAACCATAAGTTTCTTTGGTTAACTAGTCCTATCTTTATTGCTTTTATATTGTACAGTATGGTTTGAGGACGCTCATTTGAGTGTAGTGTTTTCGTTTCAGGTTTATTTAAGAAATTTCATTTGTACTTTATATCTTTTTCCTTTAGAAATTTTAAATTGATTTTTTTTGGGGGCTTATTTTGAGTAGTTCTATTATGTATTTACAGGAACTTTGCGGAACTGGGTTGCACAGCTTCATTTTTGCCTTTGAATGGTGTGGTGCCTGCAGTTCGCTTCACAGCCCATCTGTCTATAAACGTGCGGGCATTTTCTGAGCTGTCTCATGGTACCTTCCGCCGTTCTTGTCAGGATCGCTAGTAGTCTCTTTGTGAGTCTTACGATTTCTAGGACACATGAAGAGCCCAAAACAGAATATTTTTTGTCATTTCTCAAACACTGCTGCCTGAAATTAACTTTAATTAAACACAGAAAATCTTCCTTTTTTTTTTGTTTGTCTAATGTTTCATCTCTTCTGCATATGACTGATGAGATAGGCATAACTAGATAGGTTTTTTCATTTTTTCTTGTTAATATAAATTTGGTTGATAAGAAGGAATTAAAATTGGGATTGATAGGAAGGAATGGAAAAGATGGGTGATGCGCGTGGACTTTCAATCAGCTAAAGGCACAAGAATGATGCTTCATTGTAGGTTTCTTTGTTTCATATGTTTCCTTTTACCGAAAAAGTTAAGTATAGTTAGTCATCAATCTTATATGAGTTAATGGATTAACAAGAGCCTCTGAAAAAAAATGCACTAAGAAATTTAGTTATCTTACATAATAATTCTTGGTTTTTATTGAATATATAATTTGGTGGTTCTTATGCAGTGCAACTATTTGTGATTTTTCTGGTTCTCTGTTAAATAATTTTACAATTCATGCTTTAGATTATTTTGAGTTTCTTGTTGAATTGAAACAGAAAGTCAATAAATAGCTTTTAGCTTGTAAAAGATGGCTTTAGAATTCTACTTTCACATACCTTATTTTACTTATTCTCCCGACCGTATGTGCATTTCATGCATTAGAGCTCAGTTTGTAAGTTTATTCATCGTACTTGAAGAATTTATGGGGATGTAAAACTTTTTGAGACCGATTACCCTCATTGTTTATTTAAATTTAAGGGGGTGTAAATTTATTCATAGTACTTGAAGAATTTATGGGGGTGTAAAACAAAATCTGTGAAGACTATATATTTTGTTTGAAGTAAGAGCATATCAGTTGAAATATTCGAGGAGGTATATATAGTGCAGCTTTCCTACCTCACTCTCTTTAAGACAATATGTTATACATTTAGCTTTCTCCAATATGAAGATCTGAAAGCATAGTAGTTAACTCTAATTGTGTTTCTCAAGTGTAAATTAGGTTCTGCTGCCCCCTTTTTGAATTTTGGGGCTAGTTTCTTTAGTGTGCATATACAATTCTTCTTCTGTTGACGTACTGTCTCTATTCTATCGATGTAGGGTCAAATTTTAAGTTATCACTCAATTTGAATTCTTTTGCAGCTTTCTATTATATTCTTACAGCCATAACCTAGGGAATTTTCAAAGCAAGGAATAACAGTTAAAATAGAAAGAAGAGAATCTGTGTTTATTATAAAACAAGAAGTAATCTGGCAATTTGGTTTCATGATCATTTACTGGATCTGGTTGCCTTAACAGGTGTTGTAATGATTCCTGCAAGTATATGTATATACATATATTGGTCTCTGTAGCATATCGTTTAGAACTTCCTTTGCATGCATGCATGCATTTTTAACTTTGCTGAAACCATGAAACAAATATGGCTTCTGTTTGTTGATTAATTTGAAGAATGCTAAGATTACACTGGTAAACCTATTTGCATGGACGATGTGAAATTATTTATTTTCAAGTGTCATTAGATCTATACTATAATTTAATTTTGAACCCCCATCTTCTTGATTAAAATCGCTCATATGATTTTGTATCTTTTGCTTGCAGTAACTTGAAAAGCTATTGGATCAGCACAATCCAGTGCAACGATATATTGAGGCAATCAGGAAGTCACTTGGGAAGTTATCAGTCTTGCGTAGGAAAGTTGAATAAAATTTTGTTATCGTATATGTTACTTTCAAGAATGGACTTGGAATTTTCGTAATTTCTTGGATAATCTCATAGATGGTGATTTTAGGTGTTTGTGACTAATTTGTGTATGTTATGCTATTGATCGTTAATTTATAGTCTCTTTTTGAGATCCTTTCTTAGTTATCTTGTGTCAGCCTTTCACAAAAAACTCAATACTTTTTTAATATAAAGTGTGGTTTTGTATCGTTAATGGTTGTTGCTTGATGATAAAAATAAAATGTTTGTCTTGTTATGATTAGAAAGGAAAAAACTTTAGAACCTCAACTGCCATGATATCACGCATGAGTGAATTCAAGTCACATATTATGGATATTTCTAGATATTTAAATGTTATGGATTCTGGTCACTATTGAAATGATATTATTTACTTATGAGATATCCATGTATGTACTATGATACTCATTTTGTGGGTGGTGGTGGGAACGCAGCATTGTTGTGGGGAAGAGGCAAATGATAGTGTAGAGAGCCCATGATATGCCTAAAATCAGTGGATGAGTTATTGCTATTTCTTCGATGCAGAGAGTCCCACTTTGATTGACGTGTTTGTCAATTTGTGGGAGCCGACCTCCTGAAGTTGGTGGATTCTTAGTGACCAAAGTTGTCGAAAGTGGCCCATTTTTCCCACTTTGCCAAAATGATACTCATTCTGCATAATCTTTAACCACTGTTGTAAAATAGTAATTTTTGCTATGTCAGCTTTTACTCCACTTGGAAACATTTTATAGTTAGTGGCATTCCTTTTGAGTGCTGCTGTTTGTTTGTTTATATATTCTTCCAGAGTTCTGAACTGGTTTATATCAGGATCATTAGTTAGGACAAACTTAACTTAAAACTTGAGTGGTATATGTGTTGTGAAAAGAACACTTTCACTTTTTTATTGAATTAGATGAATGAGAATTTGCTTTTCGATGCATAATATGTACGTACAGTGAACATTTCTTCAACCTTAATCTCCAATTGAATTGTTATCTAAAAAGATATAAGATACGAATTTGCTTTTCGATACAACCTCAATCTCCAATTCAATTGTTATCTCAAAAGATAGAAGGATCAAGCTTTTTCTTTAGACACAAAAATAAAAGGGAACTTGAGTAAAGTGTTTGAGATCATAAAAGCAAGCTGTTCAACCGTTAAAGTCCACATTATTAATTCTTTCGAAGAGAACTAATCCTATAAAAAAGTTGATGTCGACAAGTACTTTGGGATTTTCATCACAAGTGGCCCCATCAAAGCATTTCACCCACCCAACCAACATCCTACATGACAAATTTTCCTCTTATTTTACTTGCTAATAATATTATCCATCAATAACCCATCTCTTTTACTGATTCTTGACTTTCACTACATCAAACTTGGTACTTGGTTTATTTACTAGTCTGCATTTTTCGTCCATTGCCCAGAAGTAGATTCAACAATGTCTTCTTAATTTTTCCTCTCTGGAAGGTAATTAAAAAAAAAAAAAACCAATTTTCTTATTCTTAATATGCTAACATTTTGCTAATCCTCAACCCAAATCCCCCAAGAGACCAATCTAATCATAAAATGGTAAAACCTCACCAAAGATTCAAGTTCAAAACATAACCCATTATTTTATTTACCCTAAAAAATTGTATTTTGCTAACTTTTTGCGGCAATAATGCTTTAAATTCAACACGTACAGTATAAAACCTGTGCTTAACTTTTATATGATTAAACCTATCTAGAGTCTAATAGTAATCCAACCTAATTTTGGACACAAGGCACAATAATGTCGTTTACACGACAAGACTTTCCTAGTACTCTTCGGACTCATCCATTAAATTCAAGACTTCAATAACCCAGAAAGCTAACAAACAAAACTTCCTGCTTTTTCACATATTCAACAAAGCACAAAGTTTTTAATTCACATAAAATGAAAATTTCATTGGTGGGGTAAGGAAGTCTTTTCCTGTCTCTGTTTTTGTGCAGCAAATAATAATAATAATATCATTATGGGCAACTGAGGAGGTCTAGTTTTATAACAAAAAAGAAGACTGAGAATAAAATACAAGTGGCTCTAAATGCACTTCTACTGTACATATACATTGCCCACTACATAATTAAAAGGAAGGACAGAAGCTCCAACATTAAGACACCCCCACAAAGATACTCCTGCTGAACCCAAAAAAAAAAAACAATTAAAACGGAAAGATACCACCCCAATTTATTTCCTGCTTTTATGACCATTATTTGCAATTCTATGGCCCCATCAAACATAAAATCATCATAAGGAAATTACATTAGAAAAAGCAAATCCTGCCACCACTCACTTCAAATCTTGATTCAGATTCAGCAAAGCTTATCATTCACTCACTTCTATCAACAAAGTGTACATGGGTTTCTGGTGACTGCTATCTTTTTATCATATTTAACACCAACTTGACCTCCTAGGCTTTGTTAATTATTTCCTTCAAGTATATATATGCACCACCTTCAAATCTACCCCATCACAAGGTAAAATTTCCAAATAACTATCATAACTATATAGATAAGACCAGTCATGCATCAATCAATATTTTATCACCTGATAATTTAGCTCTAAACAACAAATAAAACTAACAGCAGTTGTATATACAGCAATTTGAGTTGTTTAATTGGTGGGTAAAGGGGCATTTATCACAGGAAATACAAGTTGCAAGATTATGATTTTGACTTCCACAGAATTGTTATTGGCTGTGTCAACCTCAGAAACTCCAAAGTGAACCACATAAAGTCGATTTAATTTGAGGTGAAAAAAAGGAAAAGGTAAAATATGAAAGTGGGGGAATCCTAGCTTGACAAAGAAAACAGTAATATGATGAAAGCAATGTCCCATGGAACCCCAAGCATCAACTAGTGGGGCCACTGAATTGAAATGAGATAAAATAAAATAAAATCCAATTTCACTACCTTTCTATTGTGACACTGATACCTCTCTCCACTTATATCCTCTCTCCATTTGATCTAAATCTCCAAAGAGTAAGTTATAATCATTCCACACAGCCACACTTCTTTTGACACCCCTAACTAGTTTGAAATTTGTAGAGAAATGATTTTAGAGAGACATGAAGCAACTGAAACAACATCCAACAGGAGAACAGGTGACATGAGAAGAGAGAGTAACAACGAAGACACAGAAGATGAAAATCCAGGAGAGTGGCTAAATCTGAGGTTAGGTCAGAATTCTGTCTCAGCAGGTAGAGATTCTGCCTCACAATTAAGACCTACTTCTACCAAGATTTTCTCATGTAATTTCTGCATGAGGAAGTTTTTCAGTTCACAAGCATTAGGGGGTCACCAGAATGCCCACAAGAGGGAGAGAGGTGCAGCTAGAAAATATCAATCCCAGAGAATGATCACAATGATGGGTTTGCCCATGCACACTGCTATGGTCCGATCACTAGGCGTCAGGCCCCATTCACTTGTGCACAAGCCAGGCAGAGACGGAACTGCACTTGTAGGAAGGTTTAATGAAGCCAATACAGGATTTGGAATGGCATGTACACCTTACATGCTGGAGGATGCAATGGATGTGATGTGGCCAGGCAGCTTTCGCTTGAATCCCCAGCTACAAGAGACACCATCCGAGCCACTGAAGCTTGATTTAAATCTCCGACTGTGATCTATCTGTTGTATTACCAAGTCTGGAATTTTCTTTTACTATCTTTCCTACTGGAACAGTTCTTGATTTGTTCATCTATCAAGTACAGAAACTAACTTAAGTAGAAACCCAACTACTTGGAAAGTTAAAATCTTGGATGGTGATTCTGCCTACAGAACTTGAAGAAAAACCATGAACTTCCTATCTAGTTGCATGTTGTAGCACAAGAAAACCTAGGAGACAGCCTCAATTGTCAGTTATTTATAATTTGAAAGTGCTTGAATAACTCCTGATGCATTATACTTGATTTCATCTGTAAGGTCGTTTCTCACCGACCCTAATATCAACTTCTAGTTTTCTTCAAATTCATCATCCATGGTTCAACCATAGTTATGGTAATAGTTATAAAAAATTTAATGAGAAAGATATTCACAGGATCAGCATGAGCATCATCAAGGAAAATTACAACTTTGCATAACAATCAGGGAAGCTGGCTGTTATTAAATTCCAATAACTATACATCATAAGATTCACTGAACCAATTATTATTCCATACTTTGATAAAATTTGATATTATGTGACATATGCAAGCTATATAGAACCCTGGTTGTGGTTGCAATCTTGATAGAGCTGCAGCACTACAAGCTTAAGTTCCTTAAACCACCAAGAAGTTGTGGCAGTAAGTGAAATATATGATACTTTTTGCTTCCTAAATGAGTCTTTCCATTTGGTATATTTAAATATCCCATTCTATCTGTTCTTCTTACCTTAATCTATTGGGTTGTGTGAATGTCATTCTATTCCAAAGAAATCTTTATCCATTTGCATAAAAGCAACCATGTCCAAGAAGAAAACGCACACTTCATTACCCTAGCTAAATAAATTACAACCATTAAATCTTACAATCTTAATTCGCATTCTGTTTTTTGCATTTTCTTATGGCATTTTTAAATTGAATTTGCTGGCAGCATCCTATGAAGACTTTTAGAACATGAGAAAAGAATGGTTCTATGTACCAAATTTGATTTGGTATGTTAGAAGATCAGGAGTCCTATTAGTCTAAGAAGTTCTAGCAACTCAAGTACACAAGGTATTGCAACTTTCGTGAAACAAGACAGGATACTTTAGGTATGATTCTCTACGTATGGTGTCTCATGTCAAGGTTTTTCTCTCCAAACAAGTCTCTTCTGCTGCCTGCACCAATTCAGACCTGAAATTATTCAAAAAGAAACAACTACATGTGATGCTTCCATTTCTGAAACCCATTTTCATTAGCTCTGAGCACCCTAAACCTTTTGTTACTTCACAAATCTTTATTCTCGCCTTGTAGGACCAATCCAACATAACACACTATTGTAGTCTTACCACCATACCATAAAAAGGATATAAGTTATGTTTTACCTATAAAATAAGGGTGCGTTTGGTTTTGAGAATGTTTTATTACGGAGAATGTTATATTAATGGAAAGATAGATTACCTTGAAGATTATTGGGAATCTTATTAAAAATGTATTTGGTTAGATAAGATTAAATTGGTGGATATGTTATATTAATATGTTTGGTTGAAAGGAATAAAAGATTTTTGGAGTACCCTTTTACTAAATTGCCCTTATACTATAATACTATATTATAATTATTATTATTATTTATTTGTATTTTATCATTTAACCCCCCAACATTTGGGATTTACCTAAAACACCCCAGTCACCAAAAACTTTTAAAATATAACAAAAACACCCCAGCCACCACACCAACATTGCCGACCGCGGCCGAAAGTCACTGGAACGGTAAACGACCTGCCGGATCTAGCCGGTCGTTTGCTATTCCGATGACCATCGCCAACGACCAAATGTGGTGGGCGGCGGCCAGTGGCGGTTGGTGGTGACTAAAACCTTTGACATTTTTGTAAATTATATTTAAAACACAGGCATTATTGTCCAAAAGTTTTAATAGTTAAAGAGTCAAATTATAACAAAATTAAGGTTAATTTATGTAAAATGAAGGGTTTTTCTGTCCAAAAAAATTTATTTATGAGGTTATAGAAGTCATTTCGCAAAGTTGGGTTAATTGTTATTAGGTAGACATAAGAGGGTATTTGTATCCGAAATGATTATTAATTAAGAGTAAAACTGGTATAAAAATTGGATTACCTTAGTAATGTTTTAATGCCACCCCTGGGTTGGTAATCTGATAACCCACATATCACCAATAGTAATCACTATTAGTATTAGAAGATTACCGGAATCTTTGATTACTTGACAAACAAACACGGTAATAGTCGGATTAAAAGATAGATTATCGAAGTAATCTTACTTTACCGCGAACCAAACGCACCCTAAATGTTTTGAGATTCCTTCCAGCATATTGCTTTTATTCTAATGTTCCCTTAATACTTCAAACCTAGAAACTAGTCTCCTAGTTTTCAAGACAACTCTAGTTCACTTCTGCTCCTACTCCCTGCACTTGCCATGATGACTGAAGTAAAAAGACAAAACTGGGAATTTGTAAATTAGTAAAAGCAATCAGATTGTTATTCTTGGTTACCATTCAAGAATCATTTAACAAAAGAGTTTATAAAGCATTTATTAAAACCAAAGAAACAAGATTTATGTTTGTATAGAACCCACCTAAAAAGTCAACAAATTCACAACAATCACAACATTGGAATGATCTAGATCCTTTCGCTGAAGATAGTTAACAGTGCTATAAGTTACCAGAGACTTTAAGCTTTTGGGTCTTATGCATGATGACAGGAAGCCGCTGGCTGATGATGCTTGGATCACCATATGCAGCAGAATCAATAGGATACCCTTTCTGCACCATAAAAATGAAAAACCAATGCATCAAAAATTTATAACACATAACACAAATTTATACTACTACCCAAGAAAACAGCTTCCAATCTCAACAGGCAAAAAAGAAGAAGCCTATAGTTTTAA
>WYDK02000051.1:5909477-5927876 GCA_009867345.2 Toxicodendron radicans
ATGAAAAAGGAAAATCAAGCAGGAAAACTGGTTAAGCTATATGTAATTCAATGAAGTAGAAAGATACATCAAAGTTGCAACTCTTACTTAAATTCAACCAGGAAACCAGAAGCAATAATAATATCCCCAGAGGAACCACATTCTTCCCCCAGACCATTAAAATCAACAATGATGTACAAATTTTTTTTTTTTTTCAAACATAGAACTAATAATCTCATTGTTCATCAAAAGCCAACTTGCTGCCTGTGATTTTAACCGGCACCTCAGCTGAAAAGCCAGCTCAATCAACCAGTGGTTGAATGATAACACCATCACATGGAGCAAGAGAAAAAAAAAAGAAAAAAAAACTTATTGTTATCAGTCAGAAGGAATTTATCAACACCATTTCGAACTTCAGCCCACTTCTCAGAAAATCTTGTTGATAGTTTACTCATCTATGGCCTCAAAATAACGTGCAGGCACTTCAGAGGGGGAAGATAGTGTTGCTACGAGCTTAAACTGTTTCCAAAACAACATTCAGTTTCTGGTCAGATTATTATAGCAAATTAGTAATCTCGCGTCTTAAACACTCTAAAGTAAATCTGTCGATGCATTGGCACCGTCGTTAAGTCCATGTCCTTATAGGCTTATACAGACTAGAGTTCTTCATAAACTAGATTCATTAGTCACTAGATTAAGAAAGAAAATTAACTAGAATACCTTGTGTTGCATGTATTTCTCTCTGACTGAAGGCAGAGACCTTCCTCTCCTGTTCAAATGCAAGTCATGAATGGCAAGGACACATTCCTTCAAGTCGGATGGTATATAACCAGAAAAGCATTGCAACGCCATGTTCTGCTAAATATAACAAGAATAAACTTTCATTCGTTTATGGAAACATTTTCCTCATAATTTTTAAAGGCCAATGCTTTTAACATTACTGATTACTGGTTAATCATCAACGGTTAAATACCAAGCAAGTTTTTCAAGTAGTTGTTACTTTTACAATTACTTCATGCCAGCTGTAGTTCTTATTTCTTTTCATGCTTTTACAGTTACAACTCGGACTTGACTTTTGACATTAGCTTCCTGACATTTTTTATAAAACTCCCAATTGATCAAATTACTCAAAAGTACCAAAATTTGCTGAATCTCAAGTTTTTCACTCTCACAGATGAACAACTAAAAGTCTGAAGGATAATCAAAACATATCTCTCACCCAAGGATGTATTTCTGGTTGGATTGTGAATCTTGAAAGGAAGATAGCTGATGCAGCAATTAGTGAAGGCAAGTACCGCAGACAACTATAATCTAACAAACTTAGCTCCGCAAGATAACAGCACAGGAATTCAAACTGTAAATCTGGCTTCTGTGGAGCACAAATACTATAGCATCAGTCACAAGACTCACTACTGAAAGGAAAAGATAGGTGAGACTAGAATTAACACAAGACAGGAGAGTGCTTACTTTGCAATTCTGTTGAGTAGCTCTTGTGAATACCCTACAGTTCCAACATGAAATACGCCATAGTTGCACTAATTATTAGGCAGTAATTCCAACAATTTCCTCCGGATTATGATAATAATATCAGATGAAAAAAATAAATAAATTCCAGTACTAATCTCACCTGAGAAAATTCTTTGTCGTGGGAGTACTCACTTCAAAGTTCAAAAACTTGAGTACTTCTTCCTCCATATCTACCACCTGCAGACTCACCCAAAAACCATCTTAAAGCTTTAAACTGAAGTGAGAAGTCTAATGAGATCACTTAGCAGAGCACATGAGACAAAGGCATATAATTTGGTTGACAAGAACATGTAGAGTTGTAGACAAATGAGCTGGCTCAAAATCAAGGACATGAACTCAATGGACAAAATACTAAGTTCGGCCGATTTAAGGAGCTTCTTCCTTTAAATTCAACAAAGGCAAAACATGAGAAGGAAAATGGAAAAACAAGAGGGCTCAATCAAACAAAGAAAGAGATGGATATACACCTCTTCCTTTGTGTAGGTATTATCTGTTACGTAGCAAAAGTCTTCAACATGTGGAACATGGATCTCTTCATACTTCCTGTGTCACCAAATAAGTAAACGAGTCTCATTCCAAGAATAGAACTAAGTCAAATTATGCCAAATATAAAACAAAAATGAAGGTTTTCATGTGTACGTACGAAGCAATAAGCATGCAACATACTCCAAGAAGCTGTAGCTTGTTCCTGGTGAGGGCTCGGAAAGAAAGGAATCTGTCAACATATGCTACAGCAAGATAAAGGGTGTCAGATACAAGCCTGTATTCTTCTGCAACTTCAACCAACCAATCCACTAGAATTTCTCGCATATTCACCGAAATATCAGTCTGAACTTTTTCCATGTAATTAGCCAATGGCCTCCTCTTGTCCTCCATCTGAATGGCCAATCATCATTATTAGAACATGTAACTATCAGTGGCCCAAAATACATTGCTCCAAGTCATCATAATTCATAAGAAGGGTAAAATCGAATTAGTTGCTAGGCAGGGAATGACAGTACATCATCTTGTCATATTAAACCATTTTCTTTTTTACAGAAGAGAAGAGACCACAGTTATTAGTCCATGTAATATACCACTCCCAAATTACATGGCTTTAACTTATGATCGCAAGTGTAAAACCAAGTTTAATTATTGAGTTAGGAAAAAAAAATGCCTATCATATCATAAACTTCCTATGTTTTGTAGCAAACAAAACAAAACCAGAACTATAATCTTGATTTATTTTCTTGTTTACATTTCTCAACTCAAAGCGGGAATATTTGCAGACCTCAAAAGAACGAAATCCAGAAAATCAATCTTCCAAATCAAATTGATAAAATCAAAAATTTTATGTACCGCATTTCAATGAACAGTTTCCAAATCAAAGGCCAATTGACACCACAAATCTTAAAATTCTTATATTAAATAGAGTCCTTCTCTAGTCATGATGTCCCGATACTAATTTCATCAAGCCCATGTTTAATCACTACTAGATTCATCTCATTGGACTGATACTATATCCAATGGTATATAAACAAGGTCCTCACAGATTAGTAATTAGACATCAGACTAAAGATTTATTCTAAAAACTACAAGCCAGTCCTTATAAAATGCTTTGAACCAAATTCTAAATCCAAATGAACCTAATAACCGGCATCAGAAACTGAAAAAGAAAAAAATATATCCAAATTACATCAATGCAATCAGGTTACTTGTATTTTTAAGATCTTCTTCAGGAAACGCATTGAAATAATCCTAGAAAGTAAGAAAATACAAAAACCAAAACTTGATAAGGCTAAAATCAAATGACATAGAAACTAAAAAGAACTCTACCGAAATGGGAATTCTGACTCTGAAAATTCACTACCCCAGACTATCAGGGGAATTTAATTTTTAATAAGGCAATAACTAATTACATCTATACCTCCAAGGATCGAAGATGTTCATAAATAGAAGAAGAATAACCACATTTACGCGAAGCACTGGAGCTCTCATTGCTCTCCTCCTGTTTAATGCCCTCTTCATTTTCCTTCTTCAATCTGTTATTACGCTCCCGAGTCGTCAACTGGGGCTGGGAATCCTTCGCGTACTTCCTTTTAAATGATCGTTCGGATACGACGTTGGAGAAGTTGGTAATTTCACCCAGCACCACTCGCTTTCTGGAAGAAGAGAGCGTGCTGTTCTCTTGATCATTATCAGAATCTCCCATGATTGATGATAAATTTGTGTTCTGTATTTGTTTAAGTGGGTTTTATTAATTAGGGAGTTTAATTATGCTTAGACACAGATCAAATAGAGGTTGTAAAGAAGATACCGCCATTTTCTATTCAAAAACTACGCTTACCGCCCGAGCTGCTTCACTGTGGAATCTGCAATACACCCGACCTAGGCAATACGACGCCGTTTATTGGGCTTTACATTAGACTAGGTCGAAATAAATAGGGTGGTTATTTACTTATGTTTTTAGTTAGAGTAATGTTATACCCACAATCTTTTTTCACAATTTTTTCTTATAACCGTTGATGTGGCAGTTCATAATTGGTTAGTTTGTAAAATGAGTCTCATCTACTTGTAATGGGTCTCTCTTATTGACCACTTGTGAGCTTTTATGTCATTATGTTGTGAGACAAAGTTGTGAGAGGAGGTAACATTATTGTTTTAGTTATCATCTTAAACTGTAATTGTGCTGTCAAAAATTTTTTTTTTTTTTATAATTTTACTATTGTTATTATTTTTTAAAATTAAGGGAGGCAATTTCTAGGCAACTCTCTCTTGGGTTCGGAAAATAAAATCAAATACAAAGAGAGTGGGATATCAATTGAGTGGTGTGGGTACTGAAATTTCCATGTTTATACAGTTATACTTACCATTTTCATACAAGTAAACGACTTTTTTCCACCCAAATAATGGTCTAATAACACTTTTCCACCCAAGCTTTGAAACAATACAACTTTATTACTCAAAGCATAATTTCGTTAGTAAATTTCGTTGTGAATAAGGGCAGAATTGTCAAAAGTCCGCTATAAGTACGGGCAGGATGGTCAATTAACATTTTGCATCAAAAATCAAAATTTAAAATTCCACTTTGCTGAGAAAACAACGAACAATAAAGGAGAACGGTGATTCACGGACAACAAACGACGAGTAGTTTTGAAGAGGGGAGGTCGGAGGTTGAAGGGTGGTGAAAGATTGGCCGCCAGAATAAGGCAAAATTGGTGCAAAAACAGTGAAAACCTAACTTGTGGTGACCGACAAACGGTGGGGTAAAAATGTAGGGATCAAGGGGGTTTTGGTCAGGAGAGGATGGGGAATCTGGTGGGGTGATGGGGAAGGCCAACTACACCCAATTCCGACCAAATCGACCGAAGATGGTGACAGTCGCAGCTTTCTTGCCAAATTTTGGTCGCTCCTTGCACCGAAAATCATCCCCTTCACCACCTACTGTTTCACCAACATCCGCCAATCAAAACCCCTAACAACCCCAACAACAGTTGCTTGTCGTTTGCCACCTACCACCTAGGGTTTTTGCGCTTTTGGAGTTTTTTAGGCTCAATTGAAGTTGGTTTTGGAGTTTTTAAATGGAATTGATGATTGGACCAATTGTGATTGTTTTAAAAGTGTTTGGTGTTGTTTTTTCTAGGTTCTTAGATCGATTTCGACATTGAAGACTAGAGATTTTGAAGTTGACAGTCTAACTGCTCGATAAAAGGCCTGAGCCAATTGTCGTCGACTTCAGCTGTCCAACAGACGCCATCTAGCGGCGACCTCACCTACACAGCCGACAAGAAGGGTATTTTCATCTTCACAATGAATATCACAGTATTTAACGAAAATTATTAACAGAATATAACGTTTGGATAGTTAAATTGTATTGTTTCGAAGCTTGGTTGGGAAACTATCATTAGGTCATTATTTGGATAGGAAAAAGTCATTTACTCTTTTTAGACGATGATTTTACCATCTACAAACTGTCATAGATTTTACCAAAAATTGAAAATATTATTTCTATCTAATAGGATATTTTTTATGAGAGGGGTAAAGCTATTTTATCATTTGAAAATTTTAATATTATGCTTTCAAAAATAAGTGATTATTTAATATGTAAATAACGTATCCAACGAATACCATTGTGCATCTCCAGAGGGGAAAATTGATATTTAAATCTACAATACTAACATAATGAGTAATACTATACGTACAAAGAAATCTTTATAAGATTTCTATACAAAGTGACATGACATAAAATGAATGAAGGAGTGAATATGATCAGTTTGACTTTTTATATTCACTATTTTATTCATTTTATACTACTTCATTTTGTATAGAAATGATTTATTTATGTGTATAACGTTATTGTTAAAGTAATACCTCATGGAACAGTAACAGAATTGCCGTTTCTAAATATTGATTTTATTTTTTAACATCTAAATGTCGTCGGCTACAATTTGCAGCAACCCTGGGGCATCCAGGCAGGCCTAACTTACAAGTATCTATTAATCATTCGCTACAGCTCAGCCAAAACCCAAAGAATAACACTGTAAAATTCGCGGGCCTCTTCAAGGTTCATGGAAACGACTTCACAATCACTGTGTCCACGGCTCACATAAGTGGGTGGTTCACAGTTCAAAGTTTTGAATACACCCATTAACCACATCAAGCATGCTTACTAAAACCAAAACTTTGAAATTGAATATTCGCCAGATTGATTAAGCAAATTTATTTAGCATCCTTGTGATAGGTCAAGCCACTTACCTGAAGGAGGAAAACCCGAAGAGCCTATTAAAAGTACAGAACAACAATTCCTATAATCTTGGGATTACCTTTGTGATAGCAGTCAACCTTCAAGACAATGCCGTCTGCTCATCTCATAAGATATCGCTCTTAAATGAGGTAAATGGCCATTTGTTCACCTAGTTAGATCAAAAACTTGTTTTCTCAAGCCACGGTTTTCCTTCTTCTTGTCTGAGTCCGGCCACTTGTCCGTAATTCTTGAGCTTCTGCTGAATCAGCTGGGAGATCTGATGCCTGATGACCCAATTTCCCCTTTCTCATTCTATTTCTAGATTTTGGGGCTGTAGACTTTCTTCGATAACTTTCCTGAGTCACCAAGTTGCTATTCATTATATCCTCCCTGATATGTTCCATATCATGAACAACTGTCTTAGATGATTCCACATTTTCAGCTCCATTGCCAGTGGAAACTCTTCTGCCTCGTTTCTTGTTTGACTGAGGCATGAAGGTGCTCTTTTCTGAAGCACTTATGCCCAGTTTAGCATCCATAGATGATGAATGGTTGAAACTCCAGCGAGCATTCTCAAACCATTTGCTAACCTGAGAAAGGAAAACAACATCCAACAAATGAAACTCAAATGTTCATTATATTATTCAAACTTCTGAAATGCAACAATGTTTTTTAAAGCAATGAGATAATTTATGACCTGCGAAAAAGTAATTCCAAGCTCTTTTGCTAAAGTTTCTTTTGCTGTTCGGTTGGGATATTGATTTTCTTTAAAGGACTTGTAGAGTCCCTGCGCAGCAAGCAAACAAATATCAAATTAGCTCTACCTCTTTCATGTGAGTGCATATGCATGAAAGCGAGAGAGTGAGAGACTCAATCTGGAAACGCATAAAGGAATGAAGTTGCACTTGAAAATCAAATTGACTATCCTTGTCAATGAGCAACAGCTCAGCACAATAGTATTTTTTTATAAAGTTTTTTGTAAATTAGCCCCAAACGAGAGACAGAGAAACAGAGAATTCAAACAAGCTTAGGTGGCATAAGATTATGTGTGCGTCATCACGAAGCCTAATGGCTTAAGAATTTATTTTCTATGCATTTCCTATTTTTATTTTCTCATTTGAATTGAACTAGAATTCCTTATTTAGATGAGGATTTATATTTTCCAATTTGATGTTAATTTCCCTTTTCGTTAGGATTCTCATCGCCATAAGGGCAGGCCTTGCTAGTTTCATGATTCCAACATGTTATGATTGATGATTGAATATTGAAATGAATTCTCTCTGAAACTCTTTCTGTGCTTCTCCTCCCTTCCTTTCTCAACTATCTCCCTTTGCTTAGTCTCAACCCGTAATTTCATCGCAAAGCAAATACTAATTCAATGGCGAAACTAACACAACATTAAGTACAAATGGAGAAGTATCTAGAGTGCCTCAATCATTGCACTAATGAACTTGATCTGAAAAATATAACTTAAGCAACCTCACAAGAGCAAAATTTATGACATTAGGGGAAAGGTTAAAGAAAAAAAAGAAAAATTGGCATCAAAAGGAAGATCTCTTTCTAGTTGCTTAAGAGATGCCAAGGGAAAATACACAAGTATATTAAAGAATGCCTTGGGATAAATTGAGATTTAAGATGACAAGAATTATCAATAGAAGACATTCAAGCAGATAAAACACCCAGCTGGGTGAATAAGAAAAACGATTAAGACTATTAAAGAGAGAGAGAGAGAGAGAGAGAGAGAGAAATTACCATAATAGATAACTTTTAAGACTTTTTATTTATATTTAAAAAAGGATAACTTTTATTAATGCAATTAGATTTCCAAAAAGGTAAACAAGTTGTCACATAAACTACGAACAACTTGCAGGAGTACAAAACAGACATTAACCAATGTTTATTGAGCAGCTCTAAGAAAAATACCAACAAGAAGCCAAATTTTGCACTAAATTTGGGGAATTGTTTAAAAGACATGAAGGAAACATATACTGCAACAAGTTCGGCAATAAATCAAACTGTCTATTGGCCACTAGATCAGTAGCTGCTATTGACCCTATTTCTAGTTCAAATATACTTTTTGGTTCTACATGACCTTAATAAGTTTCTACTTTTCTATTCTATTCAACATCAGTAAGTTCTGCTTTTGCCCTCAAGCTATTGGGAGAATCTACTAAACCTTCACCACCTCCATAAAAATTGCAACAAGAAAATTACTGACTTCTCAACAACATTAAATATTATAAGCTACTATGGCCCATGTAAAAGAAGAGAAAACCAATAAAATATCCCAATATCAAACAAAAGGAGTAAACACGTATAAAAAGGCTATTACCTGAGTCACATCTTCGCCCAGTCTTCTATATGATGACCTCTCAGCTTTACCACTAGAACCAGGCGTAGAGGAACCTTCATGTGATTTAGCTGGTGATGTATTTCTATTTTCAGAGTTCAACTTTTGACGAGTTATTCTGTTGGGACATTGTTCAGTCTCTTTTTGGTTTCGTTTTATACCCCTTTTTTGCTTTCCACTCCTAGGGATAGGAGCATTTCCATTTGGTGACACTGGAAAACCTTCTCCAGTCCTCTTCATCCTTTTTCTTGACCCATCATCATCAGTCCAATCTATATCATCACTTGAATCAGAAGAAACATTTCCATATGTTTCCTTGCAATATCAGAAATGGTAAACAAAGATCAGAAAACTGAAGAGAGAAATGAAATAAACAAACAGGATGAGTTTGACAAAGCCACATTGATATCTGAAACACTGTAATTTAAACCTGATAAGATCACGTGAATTAATATTTGAAGTATCCTAAGTCCGACAAAATTAGCACAGTTGTATGACAAGGTAGATTATGCATTGACAAAATATATATTATACACAACGTGCAATTAGATGAATTTAAGCACAGTAATGTTAATTCTACAAGATTACAACAAAGGAGATCTGTATTATCATTGATGTGTCATACAATACAGAGATATATCAGCTATGCATTGAACTTCAAAAACAATATCACACAGAAATTTCTGAGAATCCATTCTAAATTTATTCAATATTTGAATGTTAAACCACCATTAAGTGATCAAAACCAGTCCACGCTTACTCACACTCACACATGCATGGGCAAACGGTCAGAGTTTCTGGGCTTGCTGAATGGGAAAATACAACATGACCAAAGGAATAACATTGACCAAGGTATAGATTTTTTAAAAGGTGTAGATCTTTCAAGAAGCAAAATAAATGATACAAAAACATATTTTTTGTTTCTACAACCATGAATAACATAACGAATATAAATTTTTTAACGCATGGCAAGTGATTAAAAATATTTATCGGGGCAAGGTAAGATGGGAAAAAGGAAGTTTATTTTTACAAGAAAAGTTGCATCTGTACTTCTATAGAGTAGGTGAAAGACCCTTGGGTATGGAAACTTAACAGGAAAGCTAAAATAGATCCATAATGCTAGAAGCAGTGAGCACAATTACTAAAAGCATAATACTACACATACAACATTTTTATACAATATTTCTCATACAATTTGATGTGACAAAATATGATTGACTGATTTTAAATTAAAATAAACTTTCACCAATCATCTTTTGTTACATCATGTTGTATGAAAAATGTGGTAGTGTATTATTACTCTTACTAAAAGGTACCACCAGTTGAATGTATACTATAATATCTAGAAAGAAAAGCTGCAGGTGCATGGTACACGAGAAGAGAATCATGACATTAAAATAGTAATTTGCAGTGACACTCACATCATATAACTTTTTGTAGTCCAACCTTTCAATACTTCTTTTCTCAGAAGCAAGTGCTAAACCATCTTGCCCCACTTCTGATATGGACAACAGCTCATTATTTAAACACTCTTTGTTTCCACCACATTTTGATATGTGCCCATTAGAATCTCCGAGAGGAATGACAGATGTGACACCTTCATCATTTCCAGAAGACCTGTTATCTTCAATAACAGCAGCAAGGTCCTCAGAATCAGATGTAAAATCAGTACTTGAACTTCCCTGTTTAATTTTCTCATCAAGTACTGGAGCATCTGGATCATAGTCATCATCCTCTGAATCATCAGAAGGAAGCCCCAAGTACTCATTTTTAGCTAAGGGCTCTAATTCATCAGATGCAGAAGTGAAGTCAGATTCATCAGAACTTGATTCATCTCCCTGATCCTTCTCATCAGTTCGTAGATCATCAGGATCATAATCAGTATCATCAGAGTCATCTGAAGGAAGTCCAAAGTTGGGATCTTGATTATGTCCAGCTGTGGCTGCTTCAGGAAAAACCTTCTGCACATAATAAAGTAGCAAGATGAGGATTGTGGTAGTCAAAAGAATTAGTATTTAACCAATACA
Organism: Toxicodendron radicans; assembly: GCA_009867345.2. Taxonomy (NCBI): domain Eukaryota; kingdom Viridiplantae; phylum Streptophyta; class Magnoliopsida; order Sapindales; family Anacardiaceae; genus Toxicodendron; species Toxicodendron radicans. Next base: position 5,920,084 of record WYDK02000051.1, read on the forward strand.
GTAGAGACAGAAGGTTTTGACATTGACCTCCCAGTTGTCAGTGATAAAAAGATTTGTTCCTTGTGACTCATTGACCAAGTCAATGCAGTCAACTTTGCAATCACATCCAGGGCACAACCAACCCTCATCATCAGTAGGAACTATAAGCAGAAAGAAACATGTATAAATTGACAAGGAAATAACCCAAGGATATCTACTATCAAGTAGGTAATAAGGATATTACTATCTTCTTTTAACAAAGGTGGTTCCAGGCAGAATTGGTGGAATCCGCGATCACAAGCACCATCACATAGTATAATATCATTATCGGTAGACAAGTCTTTGGACCCACATTTTGCACAGAATATCTGCCATAAAAGGATTTCACATGTAAGAATTTAAAATCCCTAGATACAGATTGTTTATATCCAAATTAACAACTTCATCAGGGAACAGTGCATGTAATATTTGAGGAAAAAAGTTCTCCTACATCTTCACTGTCAATCTGTCCATCAGAATCAAATAAAGATTCTGGAAACCGCCCTTCAGCAAAAAGTGAATCAAGACTTTGAAATAAATCTCTAATCTTCAATTTCCGTCGAAGAATTTCAGATGTAGCTCGTTGAAGTTCCTTCTCCGGCTTTAATTTTTCAACACTGCAATGTTACACAAATAGAACACTAACTGCCAAGGTTATATATAAAACCTAGGTCTTGCACTATATTTACACGTATCAAAGCATTAAGATGGCACGCAACATTACACAAAAGCAATACATCTCTAGAGTGACACAAGCAAAAGCTTTACATTATCTTAATTTGCCAAAGAGATGAATGCACGAAAAAGTGAACATGAAATTCCACAGCTGCATTTCTACATATAAAGTCACATCAAAATACTTATAATTCTCCCTATTTCCTCTTCACAGCCAAAGAAAGCATCATAATAAGAACTAATCCACTAATGACAGAGATTAAAGTTCAAGATAAAAGCATTTGAGAGACACCAACATTATGACGCTTTTACACAAAATTAGCACAAACATATATCGGGCAAGTAGAAATATGATGCACTTACTTCAATCCTTTCCAGCCTTCCCCAGAATATGCAGAGATCAGACTTTGCTCATAGTTAATTCGGTTCAATAAATATCTTAGCTGTTTCCTGATTCTTGAATATTCATCAGCTACTATCTTCTTCTCTCTTCTCTTCTGCTTTATTTTTTTCCCTCCACTAGAACTAACATCAGCCAAGTTATTACTTGGCTCAGGAGCTTTAGGTTTCTCTTGTGACCTTGAGCGAAGAACTCTATCATTGCGTCTTAAAGATCTTAAGATATATTTTTTCTTTAATGATTTTGAAGCTATTTTGCCCTCGTAGCCCAAGCAAGTAGAGTTCTTTACCACATCTTTAGGTGGTGTCTCTGAATGACAAGAATTTTTAACCATGTCATCACAAGATGGTTCCAAATATTCAACACCAGGAATCTTAATAGGATTATCAGGTTGTTTTAAATGTTCAATAGAAGAACTTTGGTTCAGAAGTTCAGAACTAGCTTTACAAATTACTTCTGATTGTTCACAGCTTGTGATTCCAGCGGTCAGCTCCAGTGCCTTTTCTGATGTAGGTTGTTGAGAACATGAATTTTCTCCGGTCTGACTACTCATGTTCACACCTTTAGTGTAACAAATCTTGGTGATATCCTCCGCATGCGGTTGCAAAGTTTCATTGACAGCACCAACGGTTACCATGGCATCAGTGTCTGCTGGTTCATTTAGCATGATTTCAGAACCAAGCTGGTGTTTCTGTTCCAATAGTCCACTACATATAAATTCAGCATTGCAATTATTACACCCATGTCCCGAAACAACCTCAAGTGTCTGTTCAGTATCAGTCTGACTACTCTTGCTCACATCTTTGGCAACTGATTGCAAGTTTTCATTATCAACAGGACTGCACATGGCGGTGCTGGTTTTTTTGAGTTCTTTAAGTATGATTTCAGAATCTAAACGAGGCTCTACTTCTAATTGTTCACTGGGTGTGCATTCAGCAGCAAATTCATTCTTCTGCTCTGACAGAATTTGCTGAGAGCATAAAACATTATTTGTTTCACTAGTATTGCTGACATCCCCATAAACTCTCTCATTAGTATGAATGTTGGTTACTGGAGTACTAATCTCTTGAGGCTTATTTTGCAATCCTTCAGAATCAAGCAAATCTTGTAGTTTGGGTGGTTCAGTATGTGCACATTCATCACCAAATTTTTTTGTCTCCTCTGATGTAATTTGTGGAGAGCATGAATCATTTCCATTCTGATCACTCACTTGTAATGGGGAAACACCCATGTGCTCAGCCTTCGACATGACAAATAGAAGGCTAATAATGGTATATATTAGCACTTCTAGACATTCAAATTAAAGAACAAATAAAAGAATATCGATGTTGACCAGATTCAGATTACTAATTTGACTAAAGACTAAAAATACCACAACTCCAGTATGCTATTCGCATTTGTATTTACAGCCATAAATGTGTCAATGGAAGAACAAAACTCACCCATTAAAACGACTACACACTCTGTTGCATTATACGCATCACATACACCTGCAGCAGGTATTACATATTAGAAAGCCATGATCTAAATAAGTTAATGAAAGTAACATATGAACAATGAATCGAGAGACAAACCAATTAATTGATGTATTGACAAACCAGGCCAAATAAGTAATTATGTACAACATAAGTTTTCCAAATAAAGCTGGCCCCAACAGCTTCTCAATAACCATACTAAGCATATAAGAAAAAATTGACAGTTCAATAAATATTTTCCATGTAGAGAAACTCACATAAAGCTTTAAGAGAAGTCGAAGAATAGCAACTTGTACTCATTGGTCAACAGCATGCTACCAATTAAACGACAATGTCATTCGAACTTAAATATACATAGCCTGGAAGATAAGTATACTAGACCCAGGACAAAAAAGGGAGAATTGAATAGATTCAAATCATCCTATGCTTTTCAAGTTAATACTCTGACAACATGTGCCTAAAACATAATCAACATATACTTATTTTGCACACCAAATTCTAAACCAAGAACTATCTCAAAATGGATGCACAGTGCAAAATCAGTCTTAAGAAACACTGCTTCTGTTTGTGCAAATACATGCCACCAAAAAGAACCACAATATACACATAAGGATAATAGTTTCCAAAAGAAACGGCAAAGAGAGAAGGCATTTTACAAGCCTAGTAAAATAAAGACCACATAAATGGACCTTGGCCGTAACAATCCGGAATCAACATCCTTTTTTTTTTAAAGATACTGTTTGTTGATAACTAAATCATCACTTCATTCATACAGCCATCTCAAGGGTATGGAATGCCAACTTTAGGAGAGTTCCTAATTACAATTAGGGTGAACATTATACAGAAGTATTAGAGAACAAAAAATAACATAATAAGTGACACAAAAATAAATAAGTAGTCATATTAAAAACACCACATGATGTACGGTGTAGCATTATTTCCCCAAACTGTGAGAAAGGAGAAAAAAAATGCCCCCTCCTAAGCTCCAGAGAAGGAGAAATGAACAATTCCTATACTCATAACTGTTCTTCAGCCGCAAGTGCCAAAAAACAGGTGTATTATATGGCAGCATTACTATCATCCATTGAATTTCATAAATTTCATTTCATCTACACTCTACAAGCATTTTCAGGCACTATAAACATTATCATGGCACACATGCAACATCCACATCCAAACTGTAACAGCACATGCAAGTTTTTCAAGCATAACCAAAATCGAACCTAAATGGTAATGGTGTTCAATACACTAAAAGTAGGCCGTTTCTCTCCATTTGTTATGACTTTTTGAACTTCATTATGCAACTCATACACAGGATAAGCATACATTTACCACAAAGTTCAGCTATAGAGAGAATGTGAAGGAAAAAACTAGCTAATAACGATTAGCTCTTACATGATCTTCTTAAGTAATGCAACAAATAGAATGACAAAGAGAATTACACATTCGAGGTCATTCCTTTTTTTTAATTTTCCACAGCTTTCTCGGCAACCAAACAAAGGCGAATGATTAATAATAACAAAACAGAAATCGAATTACAGAGCTTGCAGCTTACTAGAAAATGAAACATTTTCACTTTACAGCAACAACAAAGCATGAAATTGAGAACACTAGCTTATATTCTTTAACCATCTCTTTTTTAATCTTCTATTAATCGTTCAGAAAAATTTAACCCAAAAAAAAAATGAGAACGGTTTTGCTAAGAGAAAAGAAAATGACTGACCTGAGCTTTGTTCTTGAATCTCGTAGTTTCGGAGAATATTAAGGAAGAAAACTTTGAGAGAAGAAGAGAGAGTGTGTCTTATTGAGCACCGATGAAGATGTATTAATTTTAGAAGAAAAAAGCGGTTCCTACAGTAGAGAAAGCCTCTAAATCTGGGCCACCGTCGAGGATTAGCAGAAAGAGAGAGAGGGAGAGTGTGTGAGGGCTTCGAGTTCTGCTATTTTTACGCTTGCGGCGTAGAGTATGGGATTATTAATGGGCTGGGCCTATTCTTTATTATCCTTTTCTACCACCACTTTTGTTTCTTTCTCTTCGTCTTTAAGTCATAATAACTGTAGGGGTGGGTGGGTTACGTGGGTAAGGACACCCATCCAAATTCAAAGGAACCATTTTAATTACCCCTCCTTTTTTTTTTAAATGACAAATAAACCCTCAAAAATGCAAATACACTTCTAATAGTTTACAAAAAATATAATTCAATCATAATTCCTACCCATATCTCGGTTCTTGTTCCAATTCCCAATTCCTTCAAGGTGAAACTGAAACCTGAGTCAGAACCAACCCTATGACAATTGATTCTAGGTAAGATATAAAATATTAGTTCACGTAAAGACTAAACACACGATATGAAAAAAAAAAATTAGTACGTTATAGAGTAACTCTCTAATCACAACGTCTTAATATTAATTTTTTTATTATCATACTTGAATATCATAACATTTTTTGTATAATTGAAACGAAGATGTCTCTCTCACCTCAGTAAGGACTTATTGTATGTTCCATCCAAACCCAATTGAGAAAATTTTCTAACTTGAATCAATATTGGGCCGTTCAGTTTGGGAAAGCCCATTAAGCCTAAGCCCAACTACTTTGTTGTTTTACACCAGAACCCGGTTGTGTGGATCTACTGGAAATATAACTGAATTGGGTCGAAACAGTTTAGGCCTTCGGTTTAGGTTCATGCTGGAGGAAAAAAAATGAAGACAATATCGAAAATTCAAAATCACATCAAACGAAATCACCGTTTGATTTGATGAAGACTATAGCTTTTTAAATTAATATGTTTGAACTAATTGTGGAAATGTTTAATTAATTAAAATGCATATATAAAGTTATTAGATAAAAGTAATTTTTCTTATTCATCTTATAAACATATGAACAAGAATAAACGTGTTTCATAATCATAATGGATCATGTTGACTGAGCTCAAAACTACCTCAGCCGGAAAAGCATATTTCTCTCCACATAATCAGAAGACCAGATCAAAGTCCAAAGGTCATTGTTGCACAGATTCATGAGACCAATTCAGCAAATCATTCAAACATGCAATATGCATCCCAAAATATCAGCAACTTTGATTGTACAAGATTACGTATTAAAGTGTATATAAACACAATTATACTTAACATGAAGGGAAAAAACATTACTACATACATATTTCTCTCGGAATCTAGTATATGTCTTTTCTTCCTTCCTCCATCTTCAATTCTGAATTTGTGTTTCTTTTTAGTTATTGATTTTCTTTAATTGATTCTTAATTCAAACTGATCAACCACGACATAGGTGTTGGAGTTGTTGACCACTTCAACAATAAGGGGCGATACAAACGTATATAATATTAGGTTTTGTTTATTAAACCAAGTATATAAACATATTTTTCTTTTGTATGAGTGTGATAGTAAATAATAGGGCAAATTACATTCATTGTAACAAGAAATGTGAGACAGTATTGTTACAAATATTAACGTAAATAAACAGATTGCAAATAATATTAAACTGTATAATGATAACAGAAACCAAGTAAAAATTACATAGAAAATTAACCTTAACATGAACCGAAACCAAACAGAGGAACTGCATATATGAAGGAAAGTCAAGGCCTGCTTGACAATTTCCTTAAAGTGTATTCGCTCTCCCACGGGTGCTGAAATGAATGAACGTACACCTCTCAGGATACAACGACTATCGAACTAGCACCGTGCACCGGAGGTCTAGTGTTAGGCGAACTTGAACTGGAGTCTTTGTTTATCACCGAAATTTGACAGAATAACAGAAAGAGTATAATAATAGGTTAGAGGGAGAGGAGAATTTAAAGGAAAGCTCAACTCTTTTCTTTTCAATATTTTTTAGGAGAAAATGAGAACTCTTTATATAGAGTTCATGTCATTAAAACAAAAAAACTTTGGCTTTTCATTTGCATAACCTACAAAATTAATACAAAATTTTTTGTATTACCAAAGTTAATGTCATGTGCACTAACTTAATACAAAACCTTTTACATTACCAAGTTAATGTCATGTGCACAAAATTAATACAAAAGTTTTTTGTATTACCAAAGTTAATGTCAATGCAATTCATTTTATCACAATGAATAACAATTTCTCATTCACATATAAAATGGTGTTAAACCATATTTTCCAACAAGTATTTCAATAATATTGATTTTGCATGACGTAGCCTATTAATTGTATGAACCAGAGTAAATCGTGTGTGCTTTTTCTTTTTCTTTTTCTTTCTCTTTGATTGTGTGTGTTTACTGTTTTTTATTTTGTATTACTCTAAGATTGTTTCAATAAGTACTGGCCAAAGTTCGCATGAAGCCGCTACCACATTTATTGTCACTCTTAATTTGGTCGTATTTTGTTTATTAATCAAATACCACTTATAAGATAACAATACTATACACCATTTGTCACAAATTAACCAAAAGAAAAACTGATCTATCAATTGATGAATGTTCATCCTTACGAATATAATAGCAACGACAGGTTGCGCTTATCCAAAAAAGGAACAACAAAACAATAGTGCCTTCTCTTGTTAGTGAATTTAGAACAAGTTAATTATAGATATATTATAAGAACTTAGTTAAAAAAAAGTTTGGATACGTTATTCTCATCATGGACAGTGAACCAGTATAATAATATAATAAAAAAATATAGGTTTATAACCTAATTTTATAAAATTTTCCTCTTAATCACGTCATGACAATTTACAATTGATCAATTCATTCATAAATTGATCAAACAGATTTTATTAGACTAATTACGTGCTGATAATTATAAAAAGTTTTATTTTATTTTATCTTTAAATAAAAACTAAAAGTATAGAAGTTGAGTGTAGATTGTTTTACTAAAACTGAGGACGGACTGGGAAGAACAAAGTGTAGGGAAGTTTCAGAGCAGATCACAGAAAAGCAGTAGTCCTAACTTTACTCTTCCAGTCTTGATTGGTAAACTTGAGTCCTCAGTCAAAACACTGAAAACCATAAATTAGCTACACAATCGACTGTAAAAGCTACTACATAATTAAATTCAACATTATTATTATTATAATTAAATAAGTTTCACGTGGAGGATGATTCCTTGGTCCTTCACGTGCAATTGAAATTTGAAATTTAGTTTTTTTTTTTTTTTTTTTTTTTATTTAGAATAAATGAGAATACACTTTTCGAATCGATGGTCAACAGAGAGTAAATTCGATTTAAACTATTGAAGTATTTGAA
>WYDK02000051.1:5946843-5960743 GCA_009867345.2 Toxicodendron radicans
TATATATATATTGAATGAGAATTACGTTTTATTTTATAATAATTTAATGAATAATAATATTAAACTGTTAAATAAAATGTGGGGAAAAAATATCATATGATAACAACACGAGGCCTAAGGATGCTGTGTTAGTCACCCATCAGAGTAAACGATTTTTTCCTACGCAAGGATTGTCTTAATAAGTTTATATTTTGTTAATATTTAAAATACATTTCATTTTCTCAATCGATATTCGATAATTTACCAGGAGTCAATGTATAAGAAGTTTTATAAAATAGAGGTCGATGGATCTAATGGTGGTGACTTATTGATTATTTATCATCGAAATCAATTGAAAATTATCTAAAAACAGAGAATTGTAGTTTTGTGGTGACCGATAATTGAAGAAAAATCAGATAATGAAATAAGAAGAGTTTATAAAGAATAAATCAAAGGTTCAAATAGTAGTAACTGATAAAATTCTCACTATCAAAATTGTCTAAAATTGATTTTACGTATTAAAGAATCATTAATTTTAGATGAAAAAGTGTCATTAACAAAAACTTTGGATGATAAAAGTCGTTTTACTCATCACCTATAATGCAAGCTGGTCTACACATTCTGTTTAAAAACAAAAGGTCTAGAAGCTAAAATAAAAAATCAAGATTTAAGGTAAATAATATTTTAATCACTTAATAAGAAGTAGACGAAATACCCATAAATTGGTTTAAAGACCCAGTTTAAAAAGAAATCAAATCAGTAAGTAATCATTTGAAAAGTTAAAAAAATAATATAAAATAAAAAGGAGTGTTTTAAATGAATTGGCTTATAAGCGAAGGAAAGGTGCTCTACACTTTTCTTAATTTTAAAACAAACCAATTTTTCCCAGACACGTATACTCACGTATCCATCTCTCCAAAGGCCCACAGATATAGAGGCTGTTGGTGAAACAATAATGGCTTTAATTCATTACAAGTTTGATTTTTTTTTTTTTTTTGTCATTTATAAATAAAAGTTATCCTAAGATATCTTGTTCTTTTTACATCTTCTTAACCCCGATTCAGTGAAGAGAAAAAATAGTCATTTTCAAGGTATTTTCAGAAACTGAACCAATGTAAACCAACAGTTTAAAGGATTAAATGACATGGTTACCAAACATGGTGCCAAGGTTCGAATCCCTCTTCACCCACAACCTCTCGCCCGGTAACTTAAAAGGATTCGAGCATGTAAGTATGTGATTATAAATTAATACAGTTTGTTGTGAGAAAAATTTTGTGAAATTAGATAAAAAAAAATAGAATAGGGTTACAGTAATTTTCGGTATTTTTACAACTTGTATCATGAATAAAAATCACATATGAGATCAACTTAGAATGGCAAAATCTTAAATATTTGATTCTCGGTATCATCACAAAGGAAGTAATAAGAATTTGAAGCTAAATTTCGAAACCGTTTACTGGGTTTGGGTAGTTTGTTCGTTGTCTACCAGTTGATGGGAAATTACTGAAGTGGCAAAAAATTGGGTTGAAGGCAGCTATCACGGCGCGACAGACAGCGAAACGAGGCCCACTTTTGCGGCGGTGCTCCAACATACCAAACTAAATTTGGCTCATTAGATTCAGCCCTTCTATTCCTCTTAAATTAGCGTATAAATCACAGTTGCCATCAGTTGCCATAATATGCTCCACATGGAAGCTCAGGGTCCATTCATCATTATTCATAATCAATCATCCACCACTAAGTGTACTACTACCTCAACAAATCATGTTAGATGTCGTTAGCTTCATATCCCTGCAATGTTGCCCCTCGTTTTTTTTTTTTTTTTTTTTTTTTGGCTTCCCTCTTTTATCTAAATTGTCTTCTCTTTTGGTGGGCTTCTATGCATGTTACTCTAGGGGACAAATAACAATCAAATTTTGCTATTCAAAAAAGAGATTTTATATATAATAATACATGAATTCTTGAAAATAGGGATTTAATAACTTACATAATCGAATAAAATTCATAAACGGATTAAGGGTTCATTTGATTTGACTTATTCGAATATAGCTTATTAGAGTAACCTTTTATGAATAATTCGTTAGTTTTTTTATTTGAAAAATGTAAATGAGTTTTCTAGTCATGGATTACCAAATAATTCATTCATATTTTTCTTAACAGGCTAACCTATTAGGTGGAGAGACTCCCTCCTTATAAGTTCAAGAATTCCTCAATGCGTTTTGGATGTGAGATTCAATACTGTGACGTGACAGATTGGGTCTGCTCTAATACTACTCGTCACGAGTTGAAAGTTTCACACCCAAAATGTTAACTTATTAGATAGAGGGATTCTCCCTTTATAAGCTTAATACCTCTCAAATATGTTTTCGATGTGAGATTTGTCACAATATATACCAAATATAAAGTAAAATTTACAAAATAGTATATGGAACTTTTAAAATTCTAATATTTTAAATAAGCTCAAATATAGCTTATTGAAGAAACTCTAAACTTGAGTTTCTTCTAATAGATGTAAAATAATTTATTTTAAATGATACTTTTGAGATACAATCAAATAATTAATTTTATTTAAAAAAAAAAACTTATAATTCTAAATAAATTATTTCAATTAGTAAATAAACTCAATCAAATATAATCATTTGTGAGTAGTTTAGATGGATAGGACGAATTGAGGACATTATAGATAATCTTACGGTTTCATGATTTTCAATTTAAGCATCCATGATTTAAGTGGAAGGATATGACGATGAGTTATTACGCTAATCTTTCTCGATGATTAGTCGAGATGGGAGGACGTGACAGTGAGTTGATATATTATTCTCTTCTGATGATTAGTCGAGGGAGGAGACCATGGTGGTGGGTTGCTAAACTAGTCTTCCTCAAGGATTAGTCGATGTGTTTGTAAACTGGTCCGAATATATTGGTTACAATATAATCATCTGTGAATAGTTTAGATGGATAGGACGAATTGATGACATTGTAGATAATATTACGGTCTCATGATTTTCAATTTGAGCATCCATGATTTAAGTGGAAGGATATGACAATGAGTTGTTACGCTAATCTTTCTCGATGATTAATCGAGATGGGAGGACATGACAGTGAGTTGTTACATTATTCTCTTCTGATGATTAGTCGAGGGAGGAGACTATGGTGGTGGGTTGTTAAACTAATCTCCCTCAAGGATTAGTCGATGTGTTTGTAAACTGGTCCGAATACATTGGTTACAAAAAAAAAAAAATGTTTAATACATGTGCAATATCAACCAAATTTGATTTGTGAATTACCAATTTACCATCTCCTAATGCAAACGGGAAGTGCCATTCCTTTTATCTTTATTATTTATTTTTTAAAATTTCTTAATCACAACTAACTAACAACCGGCCCCAAAAAAAAAAAAAAAAAATTGATGGCAACGAACAAAAAACGTCAATTCCCATCCAACTAAGAAAAAAAAAATCAGCGGTCTTTACTTACAAGTTACAGCATCACAAGCTGTTTTTTCACCTGTACCAAACAGAGTTATAACATTAAAACCAAATCACAAATCTAAAAGCCACGTGGCTCTTGATCCCACACTTTCACAAACGTACATCGGTGATCTGTTTGGTAGCTCATGGGGCCCCACGATTTCCCATGTGGACCCATCCGCAACGAACCTTCCTTTGGTTTCTTCATCCAAAAACCCCACCAAGCTCTTATTTAATCTAACACCACTCGCCCCTTCCCTCTCATTCACACCCCTCCCTCCTCCTCAATTCACTCTCTGCTGTACTGAACTTCAGAGGAGGTACACGATAAACATAAAAAAGGTGCGTACGATAAGAGAGAGAAGGAAAAATGTTTCACAAAACACGTTTCTTTATTGCATTGTTCAGCATTGTCATTGCCGGCGTTGCCGGTCAATCACCGGCCACTTCACCAACCGCCACTCCGGCGCCTCCTACACCTCCTACACCAACGACACCGACTGCTTCTCCCCCTGTATCCACCACTCCGCCACCGGTAGCGACTCCTCCCGTCTCTGCTCCTCCCCCGGCAACACCACCACCGGTTAGCGCTCCTCCCCCGGCTACTCCTCCACCAGCTACTCCCCCACCGGCCACTCCCCCACCAGCTACTCCTCCACCTGCCACGCCCCCACCAGCCACTCCACCACCAGCCACCCCACCACCTGCCACTCCACCACCAGCTACACCTCCTCCAGCAACTCCACCACCAGCAACTCCACCACCGGCTGTTCCTCCACCAGCTCCACTTGCTTCTCCTCCAGCATCAGTCCCGGCTCCCGCCCCCAGCAAGAAACCAAAGGTTCTGGCACCTTCACCGCTGGGCTTGAGCCCCCCTATCCCCCCTGCGGGTGCACCCGGTCCCGGCCTGTCATCAGTCTCCCCGGGTCCATCTCAGACCGATATCGTACGTTTCATTTTACATCCTTTTAATTTCATGCTCACTGCATCTACTATTATAGATCTCCATTCTGCACGTCTGCATTGTGTCTAACATGCATAGATCTCTACACCGCTTCGTGATCACAGTTTAGTTTAGTTAAGTTTCAGTTTAAAGTTCAAATGTCAAAAGATCTTGTTCGTTTAGGCGTAATGTGAAATAGTTGTCTGACGTTAGCCGGGTGGTGATGCTTCGTTCTTCGTGTTGACTTGTCTTATTAACTCGTCCAGTTTGGTCAGATCTTGGGAGATACTACAATGGAAGGAAACACGAAAATGTGATTAGACAGTAGTATTGAGTGCATTCCTGCCCATTCTTCAAAACAATGATGTCTCTACTCTCTACGACTACAGGATAAAAGTGAAAAAAATAATACGCCAATGGATAATAATGAGATCCAGGGATAAGTAGTGACAGCTAGCAAATGTTCAAAGAGTGCAGTGAATAGTGATTGGGGAACGCGAGGCACAGAACCCCAAAGACTGCATAATCCAGAACCGCCCAGTCCTATTTTCCACAGAAAATACAGTCTAATAATACCAGTGTCAGCCAATAGGTGCATTACCCAATATATTATTCATTTCTGTTGGACTAGGCCTTGTTGACAAGACAAGACACCCAGTAATTTGCTAAATCTAAATTTAAAAATGGATATAGGCCATTTTAAAAATTATTTGGATGTTTTGATGAATATTGATGAATGTTTTTGTGATTGCAGAGTGGAGTAGAGAAGGTATGGACAATGCAGAAGATGGGTGGGAGCTTGGTGTTGGGATGGGCCATGGTGTTATTGCTACTTTAGACATATTTTGTTTCTCATATGTCTGAAGTTTCTATTTTTTGTTTAATTTTTGTTGGTTTTTACTCTCTGCCTTCGTCATATATCGCTTAGCCGCCCCCCCAGGGTTGATGATGGGAGTCTTTATTGCCTGTATTTGAGTTATATATACATTCGGTTGGATTCTTTGGGAGATTTTTGAGGGGGATTTATTATTATTTGTATGGAATTGCTGGTGGTAGCAACTTCCTTCTCACTATCTCCTTTATTATATTAGCTTGCCATTTCATTCATGATTAGTTTTCTTGTTTCTTTCTTCATATATTCTTGCATTTTCTATTACAGCAATTTCCCAGTGTTACATGATCCCATCTGTATATTATAAGAGCAGGATATCAGTAAATTATCAAATCGTTAACACACCAATTCATCTATTTAGATCACCTGGGGCAAGAAGCCAAGATCCAATTAATTTAAAAGCCATTCAATGACATGGGAGATGGGAGTTGCATTTAATTGATGTATGATTTCTTAATTAGCCGACTAAGATAGTACTGTTAGGTTTGAAACCCAACCCAACCATTTTTCCGGTGCATTTACAATTTAGAAAGCCAGTACATTTACTAATAATCAAAATAAGAACTCAGGGAAGTATCAATCTGCTCACAATTTCCAACAACACGGATTTGGTTAAATAAGAACTATATGATGGATTTACGAATTGTCAGGTTGTGAGATAGAGAGTTCGTGAAATTTGATTGGAAGTTTGATATTGTTAGGAAAGAAATGAGTCTGTTACCACTGATTTGGTCGAGGCTTATCAATGAGTTTAATTGGGCTAAAGTTGGGTAATTCCGATAGTGATATTCTCGCAAGTTGAGGAATAAAGATGCTTCGCCGAATTGGTGAAGGAATGGGGTTTCCTCTCTATTTGACTTGGCAAGGAAAGGAATGCCCATTCCCTTGAAATAGGGAACTTCCAACATTATTTAGTTTTTTTTCTTGCTCCCTTTCTTATTTTTTCAATATTTTTTTACATGAAAGCAAACGATAAAAACCAAAAGCTTATTGTATTATAACTTACAATTCCTTTTAATCATTTGTTAATCGTTGATTTAAAATCCGCACCAAACTGCTCTGGAATTAGACCTTTATCTGGTTTGGGTACATCCTAAACCCGAGTTAACAGTTGAATTGGATTGATTTGGGGTTGAATCGGTTGGACAGTACCAAATCTTCGGTTTGACCGGTCATACTAGTGATGTCAACATGACATAATAAAAATTTAAAATTATTTGGATTTTGATTTTGAATTTCTTTTTAATGTTATAATGTTATTTGGATTTTGGATTTGAATGAAATTATTTTAAAATTTTATTAATTATTATAGTTTTAAAATTTCATTATGTCATGCTGATGTCAGTATGATGTCCCCCGGTTCGACTAGCCACCCGACCTAGAGACCTGCCCCTTGACCGGATCAAGGTCTGGTTCGGGTATAAAAACATTAGTGTCAATAGGAGAATGATAGAGATAATATTGTTAACACTCACGAGTATTTATCCTATGACCTATGTTAAATGTTCCACAAAATAGAAAATATGATTGAATCTCTAGAGAGATTTAGGAGCGTGGAAAATAATTAGTAATATCAGCATATTTATAGTGGTGGTATTGTCATAAGTAATATTTGATTTACATTATTTTTATACATCATTTTTCTTACATCATTATCAATGTTTAGAAAATCAGACCGGGCCTTGACCCGGTCAAGGGCCCGGTTCACTGTTTGACCAGTTAGACCGGTTAGACCAATCGGTCGGACCTGTGACGTCAGCAGGAATTTTTTTAAAAAATTTGCAAGTTAATCATTAAACTTTTAATATATTACAAAATGCCTCTAACTAGTCCCTAAATTTTTTTATATATTACAAAAAACTTACTAAATAGTCCCTCAAAGTTTGAAATATTTAAAAAAACCCCTACACAATTACAAAATAACCCCTATGGGTTTGAAATATGACAAATACCCCTCTACAGACTTGAACCGGACTGGACAGGCAATCGGATCCGGATCGGACCGGTCCGGTTTTCTTATCATTGATCATCTTATGACAAAAAATGATTGAGTGAAGTTTATTTTTAATTTAAAACCAACCAATCATCTTTTGTCATATAATGATATAAAAGAAATAATAGATAAAAATAATATAAAACTAATATTATTGTATTGTCATAATCCGAGTCCACCAAGAGGGTGCTTCTAGTAATTTCATCATGAACCAAACCGCACCGTTTCGATATCCGTAGAAGAAGAATTAAGGTGGGCTCAATTCCCTCTCACACACACAGCCACTCTCACACGAGCACGATATCTTTCTCCCACACAAACAGAACAAAACAAAACAAAAAGGATAACACAAAACCCTCTTCACTGCCCAAAACCATCACCCAGAAATGGCAATCTCTTCCGGCATTTTCTCCACCGCTTTTCTCTCCCCCGAAACGGCGTCGTTCCTTAAAACCTCCCTCAGGCCAAGCCTCATTGCTCCCGGTAATCTCCGCATGGTTCGTACTGTGACCTTAGCCACTGCCTCCAAGCCCGCTACCGGAAAGCGTGAGCCGCGTGGCATTATGAAGCCTCGCCCCGTGTCCCCTGAAATGCAAGCTCTTGTCGGTGTCCCTGAAATCCCTCGCACTCAGGCACTCAAACGGATTTGGGCTTATATCAAAGAACACAATCTTCAGGTTTAATTTTTCTTTTCTCTGCTATTATTAATGTTACTAGTAATAGTACTACTTTGTATTATTGTTTGATGAAGGTTTGTCATCCTTTTGTGATTTATTCAGGGGTTTGTGTTTGGATAAGGTTGTGTTTGTTTAGAAATGATGTTAGGTTATTTTACTGTGTTAGTGGAAATGGGATGGTTGATTTGGATCGCGTGTTTCTTAGAAAACTAGAATGCTGCTGCTTTGTTTTTGTTTTTGTTTTTGTGTTTAGAAATGAGTTTTACTTAGTGCGTTAGCTTAATGGAGTTTTTGGGTTTGGGTAATGCGGTATTGGTTTGGCATACATGTGAGTTTTTATATTAATAGAAATTGGTTTCGTTCCTTTGGGGTTTTGAGTGGGATCTTGGTATTTTTTTTCTCTTTTCTTTTTGTGCTTGGATTTATTCCTTATTGATGAACAAGGACGTCGGCCTTTTTACCTCCGTCGGTCTCTTTACCCTTTAGGTGACTTCACGGATCTCCTTACCTCGGGCCTCCATGCCGTTTCTCGGGGTAGCAGCCCGGGCTCAAGGTCAGCCTGCCACACAAGCATGGCCACGTAGGCGTAGGACCATGACTCTGATACTATTTGATAGGAAACCACTTCAATATCTCACACAATTGGGTTGGATAGTGGGTCTTATTAGGCTTGGATAGAACTCTCTTTAAAAAACCAGCTAGCCAAGGGAGGATACCCAAACCCTTATAACCCACTTGCCCAACCATTTCACTTCCAATGTGGAATTCCTAACATTGGCTAACATGAATTTCGTTTTGAAGTTGGAATTGAAAGGAAATGGGGATGTTTGCCTCTAATTTTCTAAAGAATATAACCCCCTATTACATCCAATTGCATCGCAATATCCATTCCATGTCAAAATTTTGTTGTAAATGAAATTTTGAAGTGTCACAGTACATATTTTTTAAATGCTGGTGATTTTTGACAGAGCTTTAGCTTTCTTGGGGTAAAAACTTGGAATAGTAGTTTGTTTTTAGTGCCATAGTTTTCTTTTAAAACTGGCTAATTTACTTTTCACATGGTCATAAGCTGATATGTATTGACAGAAGTGCTTGGCCAGTTGCCTTGCATGCTGGAGGATTGAGGTAATATTACAATAAGTTGAGTATTTTGAAGGACTATGTTTTATGAGGGTTTTTCTTACTACTATGCTAATGCGCTACAAGGCGGTGCATTGTAGAGATGACTTAGTGTAGGTGCAGGTCCATGGTTGATAAAATGAATTTACACAGATTTTATTGTTTGAATATAAATAAGTTGAACTTTCATAATACACATGAATCATCCTCATTAGATAGCTCCGATGATAAAATTATATTTTCTGGAATAATAAAAAGGTTTTGGTCTGACAAATTCTTCAAAATGCTCTATAAAAGCATAAAGACTCTATTTTGTCCTCTGATATATTCAGATTCAGATTCAAATGCTTTGACCTTATAGTGTCATACTTGTTAAACTTTTTCCTTGTAGATTTGGATTAGCAAAGAAACAACTACTAAAAAAAATTACCTTCCACATTATTCCTGCATGGTATGCAGTAACAAAACAGCGTTTGATTTAACAATGCAGAAACAAGGACTGAAGTTGATTAATTTGTGAGAACCCTCATGGAGGTCCTTGGTTCTGGTATTCCAGGTTGTTGTCCTTGGGTTCTGAGATAGCTCCGATAATAAAATTATATTTTCTGGAATAATAAAAGGTTTTGGTCTGACAAATTCTTCAAAATGTTCTATAAAAGCATAAAGACTCTATTTTGTCCTCTGATATATTCAGATTCAGATTCAAATGCTTTGACCTTATAGTGTCATACTTGTTAAACTTTTTCCTTGTAGATTTGGATTAGCAAAGAAACAACTACTAAAAAAAATTACCTTCCACATTATTCCTGCATGGTATGCAGTAACAAAACAGCGTTTGATTTAACAATGCAGAAACAAGGACTGAAGTTGATTAATTTGTGAGAACCCTCATGGAGGTCCTTGGTTCTGGTATTCCAGGTTGTTGTCCTTGGGTTCTGAGGTTAACCCTGGTTGAGTTATTTGCTTGGTTCATGAGAATGAGAAGGGTTTAAGGTAGTTTTTCTTTTCTTGGGGATTGTTGATTGGGGGTTCTGCTTCTGTAATTACTTTCATGCCATTAGTTAGGTCTAGATTCTTAGATTAGGTAACAGGTTTTCTCCTCTGATCCTCATGTGGGCAGCTAGTTTACTTACATGTGTATGATCTCTTGGTAAATAATATCCATTGTCCTCTCAAGATAAGTACAAAAGGGGTTTGATGAGAGAAATAATATTTTTAGTGATTCACATGGAGACACTATGGAGCTTCTTTGTGCTTTAATGTTAAACTATTGTTACTGGTTACAAAACTAAAATGTTTGTGTATTTGCCAATTCACCTACATGTTAGATTGTAATGTTGCAATAAGTGGCAAGGCATGTATTCTTTGTGGATGAAGTTGTCCCATTAATCAGATCTGCTACTGGTGATTATTCTGTATTTTTTCTTTCTTGAAGTTATCATTTCTTAGTAAGTCAGATGTATCATATAATTTGAGTTCCTAAAAAACTTACAACCATTAACTTCCCATTTCTATTCCTTTCATATGCTGTTGTTGTTTATAACAAGTGTTAATATCAGTTATACTTTCTTATATCACGAATCTTGAACTAATTTGAGTCTCCATTTTTTAGGATCCTGAAAACAAGAAGGTCATAGTTTGTGACGAGAAGCTGAAGAAGATATTTGCAGGAAAGGATCGAGTTGGTTTCCTTGAGATTGCAGGGTTGATTAGTCCTCATTTTCTGTAAGAAAACCCAAGAGAAAGGATTGAAAAGCTGGGAACCATATTTTGTTTGAGGTTGTATTTTGGTGGATCATACTAGTGAAGGTGGATGTTGCTTTCTGCAATTAGTAGTGTTTTTAGTCTTCTTAATATTGGCGTACAGAAGTGCAACTGTTTAAATGAGTTTTTGGCTTCTGGTTGATGTAGGTTCTTTAATGCAATATTATTACTTCTTGGTGGAATTTATATGCATAAGTTTCTACTTTTATTTTAAAATTTCTTTATTTGGGTGAATGACAATGTGCAAGCAGCTTTCAAGTTTCATACCCTGCTCACTATTGAATAATGATGACCCAGCATGATACCGATCTCAATGATCAGAACAACTGGACACCTTCAACTCCAACATTATATTAACTGATCATATATGTTCATATAACATTCTTCTACCGTATCCCAAACTATTTGACGAATATTTAACACCAAAGAAAAAAAATTCTATATAAAATTTAATGATTTGAAATTGAAAATGGTTGCTTAGTAATTAATATTGGAATGTAAAATATATTTAACTGGTCTACGATTATTGTCCAAAAAATATTTGGTATAAAATTCTGTTAAAGCTTAACTTTTAGATTTTTAGTTAAATCTTAGTGGGTCTTTCGAGTTCATAAGGTAATAACTATTAACTATCATGCCAATTATGCCCATTCCACATAACTTGGTTTAGAGACCAAACGCCACCCTCCCACCCGAAGTTTGTGCTAAAGACATTTCGTACCCAAAAAGTTTGAAAATCGACAATTACCCACCATCTGTTAATTTTGTCCGTCAACTTAGTAAATTCATGAACAATTAAATGGTAATTATGTCATTTTATCCCCTATATATATATATATATAAATCCTTAAACCACCACCCCCATCATCATCATCTTCTTCTTCATCTCCCCCTACTCGTCCCATCTTCTTCTTCTTCAACAACCAGCATTGTCGCCGGATTTTGCCGCTGTGTCTAGCGAAAATCGGAGGCCTACCACCCAATCATGCTCAAAAATTATCAAATTGAAACCAAATCGACAAAAAAAAAAAAATTAACCTTGTCAGGACAATAGGAGGTGGGACTTGGCTGGTAAACGGCGGGTTACCAAGCATCGGGGTTTTGTAGAATGGAGGTTGGGGGTTCGAGTGGTGGCGTTTGATTGAAATTTAGCCGCCATTTTGTTGTTGAAATTTGGCTTAGACCAGCAACACCCTAGCTTAGTAGATTTGAGAGATTATGGGTTTTTCTTTGAAAAAAATCTTCCTCTATTTTCTTTAATATTTGTCAATGTTTAGAAAATCGAACCGGGCCTTGACCCGGTCAAGGGCCCGATTCACGGTTTGACAGGTCGGTCGGACAGGTGACACCAGCAGGATTTTTTTTTCAAAAACTTGTAGTTAGTCCTTAAACTTTTAATATATTACAAAAATGTCCCTAAAATTTGCAAACTAGTCCCTAAATTATTTATATATTACAAAAAATACCCAAAAAATTACAGAATAGTCCCTCAAAGTTTGAAATATTTCAAAAAATTCCTACAAAATTACAAAGTAACCCTTATAGATTTGAAATATGACAAATACCCCCTACAGACCTGAACCGGACCGGAAAGGCAGCTGGGTCCATATCGGACCAGTCCAGCCGGCCGATTCGGTCCGATTTTCTAATCATTGATATTTATGTTACGATGATGTATTTGGAGTAGAGGTGGCGGTGGGCCATTCCGTGCCTAAAATTTCATGCTTTGTCGTGCTATGGGTCATACCGTACTAAGGCCCGCGAAAATTCGTGTCCTATCGTGTCGTGCCGGCCCACGAAATTTAAAGGCCTATGACACGGCCCGCTATATACCGTGTCATGTTGTGCCCTGTGCCATGGGCTTTTAATATTTTTTTAAATATATTTTTTAATATTTATAAATTATGATAGCTTTGATTTATTATTAATAAAACTACTATAATATATAATCACTATGAAATAAAATTGATGAATTCAATTCTAATCAATTAATTAAATTAATTAATTCTAAATTTTAATCATTTATAACAATTAATCAATTAACTAATTATAATCAATTATAATCAATTAATAAATTAATCAATTATAGTCAATTAATCAATTATAATCAATTCATCAATTCATCAATTCATCAATTCATCAATTCATCAATTATAATAAATTCAAATCAGTTAATCAATTAATCAATTTTAATTATAATAAATCAATCAATTTTAATCAATTATATATTTATAATCAATTAATCAATTAATCAATTAATTAATTCTAATTAATTCTAATCAATTAATCAGTTATTTAATTCTAATCAATTTATCAATTATAATTAATTAACCAATTATAATTAATTCATCAGTTCTAATAACTTATAACAATTAATTAATCAATTTTAATAAATTCTAATCAATTAATCAATTAGAAATTTATAATCAATTAATCAATTGATCAATTATAATCAATTCATTAGTTCTAATAACTTATAACAATTAATTAATCAATTCTAATCAATTAGAAATTTATAATCAATTAATTAATTGATAAATTATAATCAGTTAATCTGTTTTATTTAATCATAATCAATTAATCAGTTCTCATATATTATAATCAATTAATCCATTATAATCACTTCTACCAAATTAATGAATTCTAATCGATTCTTTAATTCTAATAAATTAATCAATTATAATCAATTAACCAATTTTAATAAATCAACAATAATACTATCTTTACATTACTTCTCTTACATCACACTCACATTCAATTAAAATATTATTTTTCAAAAAAATTATTTTTTAATTGAATGTGAGTGTGATATAAGAAAAATGATGTAAGGATGTAGTATTACTCATAAATCAATCCGTTGTAATCAATTAACCAATTCTAATAAATTAATCCGTTATAATTAATTAATCAATTCTAAATAATTCAATTATAAAAAATTAATCAATTTTAATAAATAAATTAATTATACATTTACAATTAATTAATAAATTCTAATCAATTAATCAATTCTAAACAATTAATCCATTATAATCAATAATCACTTTCAATTTATAACTATTAACT
>WYDK02000051.1:6010361-6021306 GCA_009867345.2 Toxicodendron radicans
TATTTTACCCATGTTTCTAATGTTTTTATTTATTGGAATGGAGGCTTGCTACCTAGCTAGGTTGTTGTTGGATGAAGATCCACCTTGTATTTTTATTACAATTATCTTTTAACACCTAAATTAAATTAACCCCACTTGACATTAATCATAGTTTATTGATAAAGAATGTGTAAAAATATATATTTATTAACTGAAAAGTGTTTGTTGAATGATGAAAGTGTCTCTCTCACAATCTCTAGGTGACGATCTCTAGTTTTTTGTTTTATCGATAAAAAACTGGGAGCTGTCACCTAAGAGTTGTGAAAGAGAGTTTGTGAGATTAAGTTTTGAGTCAATTTTTATTGATATATAAAACTTGTGGGTTTCTTTTTATAGTTTAAAAAATAAGTGTCTTCAAAATAATTTTCTTTAATAAAATTAATTAATTAAAATGATAAAAATAGTGAAATTTGGTGACCCAATTCACATTCAAAAGATAAAAAATTGGTAAAAATCCAAGATTTAATTAAGAAAAATTGGGGGAGGCATAACTAAGACAAAGAGAAAAAGTTAATGATAATTTCTAGAAAGGAAAATGCGTTGAAAGCAAGGGATATATAGAGTGAAAGAGACCTAAAAGAGACATAGCATCTTAAATAAAAACTAAAATTAATTTACCAAAACAATTATTTATGTGTATATAGTATGAGCTTTAACTTAGCTTAGGTTAGGTTGCAATTATCACAAGGCATTTGTTTTGTCTTTTGTACAAAACCCCTTATAAATTTGAGCATCAACCACCCATTTTGCACATTTGCTTGAGAGCTCCTTTCAATGGAGGTTAATTTTGCTCATTCATTCATGTCTTCCCTCAGGTGCTCTCTCTTTCATCTCTCCCTCTCTTTCAATTAATTGCTTAATTATTAATTAATTAATTAATTATCGCCCACCACCACACACATATATATATATCAATATCTTTTTTTTTTAGTGATCGGGGGTGTCCGAGTCAGTTTGTGCATACCTCAACTAATCACTCGGAGCTTTGAAACTGTCTGTTGGGTACAGTGGTCACTCCCATTAGGACTTGCAGGGACTCGAACTCAGAAGAAAAATGTTTTATCTTTTACTCTTTTATCATCAGATCACCCAGAGGTGGTTTCAATATCCATTTTTCATATGAAAGAAATGTTGCATAAACATCTCAATTAATTAATTAGATTGAAATTTTGCATCATAATTAAAAACATTCATCTTGTTTATATTTGTTCACCATGAAGATTATTATGACTTTCATTTCATGGATTAACAAAAGCACAATTATAATACAATTCTTAATTACCCATTTACATACCATAAAGGTTTTAGAGTAAAAACACACTTTGAATCCTCCATTGATAGTGACCTTTTTTTTTTTTTGCATAGGAGCTAACGTTTCCATAGGTCAAATGTGTTTGTTGTACATGAAAATGAGAGCAAACTCAATTTTGTTTTTTTCATTTTATTTTCCCTATGAATCTTAGAGTGATAATTTTTGTAATTAATTGTTGAATAATTGGAGGGGATTTTTGATTATATGAGTTTGATGAACAATGATTTATATTAATCTTAAAGCAAAAAAGCTTTGGTTGTATACTGTATTAATATCATTGAAGACCAATTATGAACACTTTGAACAATAAACAATTATTTGATTGAATAATAATGACATAAATACATTACATGGTTAATAAACAATAATTAATCTTACTAAGATTAAATTAAACTAACGTCCTTCCAAAGATTCACAAAAACCCAAAAGCCCAACTGCTGCCCAACTCTCCCTACTCTTTTTCTCTTCTTCCCCATCTCACCACCTCACTTACAGCTACTTTCATTTTTCTCTCTCAGAATTCACAAAGTTTTGACTTTTTCGCTTACCCAGAACTCTATATCCATTGTTGGTTGGAGGAATCTATTGAAGTTTGAATCTTTTTGCAGGTTGTTGCAATGAACAAGAAGAGTTGCTTTGTCGGTTAAAGTGAAAAATGGGAAAGTCACATTCTTGAGAGAACAGACAAGCAATGTGAAGAGAAAGATTTTGTTCACAGAATGGTGGCTGTCGTTCCTCAACAAGTAGCAAAAGCAGCTTCTACAACCAAAAGTGGTGAGTCTCAAGAACAACAAGAAAGACCAACAACTAGTTCAGGAACAAGACCTCCTCTTTTGCCTTCTGAGAAAGACAATAATGCACGTAATGGGGTTAATAATCCTAGAAAACCAAGAGGCAGGCAAGTCTCTTCTAGATATATGTCTCCTTCTCCTTCCTCTTCCTCTTCTTCTTCAACAAAAGCAACAACGATTTCAGCTAAAACCCCAAGCCAAAGCCAAAGATTTTCATCTCCACTCTTGTCTCGTCCCACTAATTCACCCTCTACACAAACTGCATTTCAATCTTTAGCTCCTAAAAGATCACAATCAGTTGACAGAAGGCGACCCATTAGTGCCACTACTCCACGCCCTACAACTCCGCTTCCAAACTCCAAGCAAACCAATGCAAGTCAAGAACTTTCAACGGCAACAAAAATGCTTATCACTTCAACTAGGAGTCTGTCTGTTTCTTTTCAAGGAGAGGCCTTTTCTCTTCCTATAAGTAAAACAAGGGCAAAGGCTACTCCTGAGAGGAGAAGAGCCACTCCTGTTAGAGATCAGCCATGGCCGAGTCGGACCCGGTCAGGTAATCCGGGTTCTAACCCTTTAGCAAGGAGTTTGGATTGTAGTGTTGACAGTAAGAAGTTTGTTGGGGTTGGATCTGGGCTGGTGGCCAAGTCGTTGAACCAATCTTTGATTGAACATGAGAGTAGATTGAGTTTGGATTTGAGCAGTGCTAAGCAGAACCCAGATGGGAATTTGTTGGTAAATGAGTCTGCTGATCTTGTAACATCTGATGATACGGATAGCGTGTCTTCTGGTAGTACCAACACTTCTGGAGTGCCGGATTCTGGTGCTGTTCTTTCAAGAATGAAAAATGGTGCTCGTGGCATTATTGTTTCTGCAAGATTTTGGCAAGAAACTAATAGCCGGTTAAGAAGATTACAAGATCCAGGGTCACCTTTGTCGACTAGCCCTGGGTCGAGAATGAGTAGTAATCCATCAAAGTTCTTGCAATCAAAAAGATTTTCTAGTGATGGTGCAGTGAATATGTTTCCAGGAACAATGGCTTCTCCGATAAGGGGAGCCACTAGGCCGGCATCTCCTAGTAAAGTTTGGAATGGTCCTGGTTTGTCTCCATCAAGGGGAATTGCTAGTCCTTCTAGAGTGAGAAATGCGGTTGGTGGTGCATTGAGTGGGAATTCTAGTACCACTCCTTCGATTCTTAGTTTTTCTGTGGATATAAGGAGAGGGAAGATGGGAGTGGATCGAATTGTTGATGCACACATGTTGAGGCTTCTGTATAACCGATACTTGCAATGGCGGTTTGTAAATGCTAGGGCAGATGCTACCTTCAGGGTGCAGAAACTGGATGCAGAGGTATGGTAATTGGTTAGCAGATTTCCTTGTTTCAAATTGATGCTTACATAAAATTTGATTTACATTTACGAGTGTAGTATTGAAGGTTCATCTACGTAAAATTAGAATTCTGTGTGCAAAAGATACGATAGAGAAACAACATTTCTTATTGAATGGACTATGTGGTCAAATAAAGAATACAATAATGCATAGTAGTTGTCTACGAATCCTTTTACTCACTGTATTCCCTTTGTTCAGCTGTCATCCAATTGCATTGTAGTTTGTTATGACAATGGGATTGTAAATTTGGAATGCTAAGGCTGCATTTAGTTTATTACAGTAGCATTGTTGCTTCCATGGGTGAATTATATTTCTCAAGCTAGGTAAGGTGCATAGATATTTGTTTGAGAATTTATGGTGTAGATAATTATAAAAGGTAGGAACTTAAGGTGATATGCAACGGTCTTCAATGATTGTAATAAAGTTATATTTGGGTGATTGGAGAAAAGGATAGCGGATAAACATGGATTTTCACTCGAGCCCGCTTAGGCCAATGTGAGCTTTCACTTTTACTTCTTGCTACTACATCAGTGATCTCTATGTCATTTAGCCTAAGGGTGTCAATTGATGGTTTCTAGGAATTATGAGTGAAACAAATATGCTCTGTAATATGTGGAAAATAAACATAATATTGCCTACCGAAAGTCCCTTTCTGGTCCAGCTATGAGTTTTCCAGAGGTGTTGAATCTTCTATCATTAAACTGTTAGCCAGTGAGAAAATACAGTACATATCTTGTTTATCTTTTTGATGGCCAAACCTCATGGAACTTGGATCATGTTTGGTCTTTGGAGTAGTATTGTTCAGCCGGTTATCCTGACATTATGGTATAAGTAACTTCCTAGAAGAATCGATAAGATACTTTGTGATATCAAACTGGTGAAATGTTATGCCTAATAGTATGCAATTTCTTGCTGAAGAAAGTGGAGGTAGGTTGATGAGAACATATCTACAGTGCTTGAATTTAACCTTTTTCATCTGTCCTCACTTTGGAGCTGGAGTCAATTTTTTTTTTTTTTTAATTTTTATATTGAAGGTATTTATATTTTCCTAGACGAACATGATTTGATTTGGCCTGATAATAAGTCCCCTGCTGAACATGTAATCGAGCTTGCTCATGGTTAATTTATTTCAATCAAGGTCGACTTGTTATGCTCCTGATACTTTGTTACAGAGCTTCTGAACAAATGCCTTGACAATTTGTGCCTGATTTTGTATTTTTTGATAATTTTTTTTCATGCTAATAACAAAGTAGCATGTTATTATATCCAGAACTTGTTGCCTGTGAATAAATATAAGTAATTGCAATTACTGGTATCACTAGCAGTTGTATAATCTAAAATTTTTCGTTGTACCAGAAAAATCTGTGGAATGCATGGGTAACAATTTCAGAACTACAACATACTGTCACTCTGAGAAGAATCAAGTTACTACTGCTGAGGCAAAAACTGAAATTGACTTCCATCCTCAAGAGACAAGTAAGAATCATAGTTTCATTCTTCTAAGGTTCTAAAGCATTGATGATAGGAGATTCATGATGTTATGTTTCATACTTTTTGTGTCTATTATGTACCTGGCTCTTAAACCCCAGAGAATTCACTATCAAATTTTTATTAAGAAACTATCAACTTTTACAGTTGCATGACTGGAGTAAGCTAAACAATTATTTACATCCGTCCAACTGAAAAAAAAATTCAGATAACCTTAATTGGACAAACTATAAGTCCCTTTCAATTGATCCTCTGCGTAGGTTTTCATGCAAATGAAAAGATGTAGTTTATATTCTTTATGGCACTTGAAGATGCAAATGAGGACCACACTTCTTAATGGAACTTACACAAGCATATAATGCTCAACAATAGGAAGAAGTTATGATTTCTTAAATACTTAATCAAACTAGTTTCTGCTGCTAGTGTAACATAGATGAAAGAAAACATAAGTCCTTTTACAGATTGCTGCATGCTGTCAATATTATTGAAGTTGAGCTTTGGCTATTACAGTGAGAATGTTTTTCAAGTTTTGGGTGATGGTCCATTAAACTGCTTGGTGTTGTATTTTTTCCCTAGGGCATAGGTGATTACTTTTGTTTTTAGCTCTACTACATTGTTCTTTAGCTTGCAATCCTGCTTCATTTTAAGATAAAGACTATTTTCTAAGGAGTCAAAATTGTTGCTCTAGCAGTAATTTCTTTTGCTTATGGTTTGAGCGCTGTAGATTGATTTTGATTAATCCAAGAAATAGCTTATGGAACCATATGAGCTGTTTACTCTTATTGGCCTTCTGTTTTCTGAACTTCATCTTGATGTTAGTGGCACTGAACATATATATATTGATTAATTGAGATGCTAGCGATCTTGGTTTAAATGAATGGAGATGTGAAAGTAAGACATCATAGGAGTGAAAAGGGAGGAGTTTGTGATGAGACAGAACCCCATAAGAACATGGTTGCTGGTGTCCAACACAAATTTGAACTGTTTGATTTGACAACTTGTGAAAATCAGGATTGTGGTTTTAACCGTGATCATGTCTTTGCATGCCAGAAACTCATGCTTCTTTGTCCAAGTGCCAGTCATCACAAAATTGCATATATAGGTGATTCTTTAGTTGGTTCTTGTACGTTATTATATTTATTGTCTTTTCAGTCCGTGATCCACTGTTGTTATTCTATTTGTCATCTGACCAGCTGCTCTGATATGGATCATCTATATCTGTCATTGACTATTTAACTGAAACCTGAGAATCATGTTAGAAAGACTGTAGGTGCTACCATGTTTGCAACTATATTCAGTAACCTATTATTCTCATAAAGATCCTCATCTATGCTATTTTGTATCTTTATTGGACCTTAAAAAATTCTGATATGTCACTGCCGTTCAAACTAGTTCCACTATATACAAAAATTAATGTTATTCCATCATACTGACATGGTGTGGTTTGATATCATTATCAATCATGAAACTTTTTATAGTATATGTAAAATATTTAACCTGCAACACAAAGTGATGTGTTTGCCTCATCAGAATGTTTTATGACAATTGCACAGAATATTCTAGTCTTTAGCTTATCTCTTCCCTGGCTGGTCAAGTTCCCTTTAAACCATTGACTTAATTTAATCTTTATCTTACCTGGTCTCTCCAATGTTTTCATATATGTAGAAATTTGCCCATCTAATTAGCTAACTGGTTATGAATTGTTAGTATGCAGAACTATAATATTTAAATGACTCTGTCTGTTTACCTAATTTTGATGTAGTATACTGTCCAGATGGGTTAAGGTTATAGCTTTACTCTTATTATTTTTTGTTTACGCATCTCTGCCAGCTCACTCAGGTTTTCTGGTAAAAATGTTTATGATATTATTATTCTTTTGGTTTTTCTTTTGAGTTTCAATGTTGTGCAGTTTCCCAAAAGATCAGGACAGAGTGCACATTATTTCTACTTTGTGCACTCGTTTTGCTGCTACTTTATAAAGGATCAAATTACAGAATAAAAAAACTACACCTTACTCATTGTGTAAAGACTGGTAATATCTTAGTGTCAATCCCATAAACCACCCTCCAGTGCATCTCTGATCGTCTAGCTTTAGATGCATGCAACTAAAATTGGCATCTTCTACATTGAAGGTTAAGAGTTTAATACCTTCAGTTATATCTCTCAGTAAGGGAGAAGATCACTTCTAATTACAGAAAGAGGTGGACCAGGTAGATTGCATTAGAAAGTAAAAGTTTCACTGATGTTGTTCATGTCTCTTATCATTTTTGAGGCTTTTCTTCATCTTTATATGAGGAGTTATCACGCAAAATTATATTCTCTTCAGTCTGTACGCTACATTATATAGTTTTTTTCAGGAGAAAAACTCGCATGTTCTTGCCCTTTTGTGTGGTGAAGCAAAGTGATATAAAGATAAAGATCCCAAAACTGGTGACTGGAATCTGGAAAGTAAAACTTAAAGTACTCTTTTGAAGGGTGATTCTATTATTGTGAGCTATAACATAATATCCCTCTCTCAAGGGATAGACAGTTATTTTAAAGTCATAAATTATCTGAAAATGTAGTTGCCTTCGACAGGGTCTAAAAGGATGTCTTTGACAATTTTTTTAAAAGTTTTTGACATTTGTTCTCTTGAGCATTCAGTAAAATTATTTTAGAGGGTCTATACCTGAATATTACACATGCATAGCTACACATTTTTTATGATTTCCCTTTTCCCTTCTATAATTGAGATGCAGATGACTGTAGTATTAATTTTCTATTCTTAGCTGAAGTCTGTTATATTTGGTGAACGTAGATGTCTTATTTGGAAGAATGGACTCTACTAGACAAAGATCATTCTAGTTCTTTGCTGGGAGCAACTGAAGCTTTGAAGGCCAGTACCCTTCGTCTTCCAATTGTTGGAAAAGCAATCGTATGTGCCTGCAGCTTGTTTTTTTCTTTAATTTTATACTGGCTTGATAATCAGTAACATTTAGTGGTACATGCGTCAGTTTCTCTAAGGTTGAAAGAAACTAACTCTTGTTTTATTATTATTTTCTTTTTTCTCTTGACTATATCCTTTTTTACACAATAGGCTGATATCCAAAAACTCAAGGATGCTATCAGTTCAGCAGTGGATGTAATGCAGGCAATGGCTTCCTCTATATACTTGCTTTCGTCAAAGGTAAATTGTTCGACTTACCATTATTACTTAGAACACCTTAACAGTCAGTTTCTTATCAAATTTAAAGAAAAAAAAAAAAACACCTAATAACTAGAAAATACTCCACTACAGTAATGTTCTATCGAAGTCAATTATTCTTGTGAAGGTTAAGAACTAGAATGCTATTATCCCTGAGAACGTCTGTGCTGCAGCCATTGACTCTGTTCTTTATTGCAGTAACTATAATGGGTTAAGTAAAATAAAGTACTAGCTGATTTTCCCTCACCTGAGTCCTGACTGCCTGAGCGTTTTCTCAATAGTATACATATCACTAAGTGAACCAAAAACAATGTTTTAACTTTTGTGAATCAAAATGGTTGACCTGTGTTGGTAGATGATACACAAGATGAAGAAAATCAAAGTGAAGTTTCTTGAATCTCATTTTTTCTTTGTTTGATATTGAAATACCGTTTGAACAATAGAGCAATAATTTGTATAGCCTTATCAAACTTTTTATTTGATTTTGACAGCTAATTAGATCTGACTTGTTGTGAAAAGGTGATGAGAACCTCTATTCAACCCAGAATTCAACTCTCAACAGCTCACACCAACACTAAACACAACACTCAACAATGAGCAACGAAGAACAACAAATTAACCAACACAAGAACTAGAGAATGATATTTAGTATAAATTGAAATGTTAAACAGCAATAAAACAGAGAAAATGATAACAATGAAACAGTAGCCTAAAAAGAACGCTAGAACCCACTGGTCTTCGAGGGCCAGTACCTCCCCAGACAATTTCCAACAATATTCAGCCTCCCCCCAAATGCGTACTCTACCCTTTTTAAATCACAGCCTCTCTCTCTCTCTCCATAACCAACTTCTCTCTTGTCCAGCTATCTCTTGCCATCTGTCCCATCTAAAACATAAGGAAGTTTCCTACCAGCATCCCATCGATCCCTTACATGCTACCTTATTTATCTTTTCCTGTACCCTCATCATCCAGGTCTCATCAAAAGGAAACTACACTGACTTCGGTAAATAAGACCTTAGTATGTATAGTGGGGCTATTCCTACTTTGTCAGCTTTGTGAGGCAGAAGTTGATATGACCGAACAATTGTTAAATTGTTCTTTTTGCCTCTGCTGTTTTCAATTGATTGTTGTGGACTCTGTTGTGCCAATAGTGACCCCTAAGTGAAGGAAATTGTATCAGGATATTATTGAAGAGAATCTTGTTTTCTTATAGGAAAGAGAGAAATGATAATGTTTGAGCTCCCATTGGTTGACCTCTGCACTTCGGAAAGAAGGATTAAGTCTCTCTCTTTTAGGTTTAGTGAATGGAGACTGTCAATGTTTCAAACCTATTTCGCTTTTTGTGAATGGGACTATTCTAATTAGCACAAAGAATGTTTCCACCACTGGTGCATCATTGCTTAACCCAACTGGCATGGTTTCTCTTGCCTGTGGCATCTAGTCCCACTCCTATAGCACCCATAATCGAAAATTCTTGATACGGTTTCATCTTGACAATGAAGAATAAGCTAATTTAAGTTCTGAGCCTTTGCTTAGAAACAAAGGGGGCAAAAGCATTTTTATTGCACTTAGGTTTGAAAATCATTTGTTTACATTTACTTGACCTCACCATAGCACATCTGCCCAAAGATTAATATACTATATTTATAAAAATCCTTGTATACACTAACTCATGCAAACTGATATGTTATAATATGATTAGATAAGTTAAAATTAAAGATAAGTTAAACAAATTAAAGTGGATGATGTGGTAAACATTCAAGGTTGTCACATTAGTCTGTGTAGCAAGTTTGTATATGTAGTATTTCTCCTGCCAAAATATCTAAATCCGATTGTTTTTTGCAGGTGGAGAACATGAATTCCTTGACGGCTGAACTCATGAATGTGACTGCAAAGGAAAGGGTTTTTCTTGAACAGTGTAAAGATTTCTCATCCACTTTAGCAGCTATCCAGGTAAATGGATTTTCTGCTGTGCTTTCTTCAAAATAACTTCCACTTGTCATGCTTATTGAACAATTAAAAAAATCCTTGTAACAGGTTAAAGATTGTAGCTTGAGAACACATATAATACAGCTTAATCGTGTACGGACAACCCGCAGCCTGACGACACGTGTGTAGAACTGATATTATTTGACACAACTCACTCACTCAAAATGCTAACATTACGACCACCCTCTTCTTTTTCATGTGGGTAGAGGCACGCTGGAGGTAATAAGAATGTACTGAATAGCTAGTTTCGGCTTCTTCTCATTTCTCATTTTTGGAACCAGTCGTGGTCTCCTATGCTTGTATTCAATGTATCTTTCTATCAGAATGTTGCAGGATGTGGCTTCTCCCCCTAATTAAGGCTGTATACATCAACTCTTCCTGGTTTTCAGGCGAAAGAAAAGTATTAAAGTAATGCATATGTATATATGTAAAATTCATCTTATCCCATCAAGTTGTCTCATGTTCCTTGATATATTTATCACGTGTGGTTAATGTACTGTCGATATGTGGTGATGGATGTTTGGATTCAATGAACTAGTGCACGAATTTTCAGTCTAGCCTTAAATGTGCACATGAAACTGCGCGCCCAAGCTAGTAAGCTGAATGCGACCATTCAGGGCCTTGGTTAGACATGAAGTTAGCACCATTCTATATTTAGTAGGTAGTGGACCAAGTTCCAGTCTGATCGATGTTTGGTTACTGCATTTTTCAGTTTCACTGGCAATGGCTTTGTCTTTTAGTTTGGGTGCCTAACAA
>WYDK02000051.1:6112237-6122802 GCA_009867345.2 Toxicodendron radicans
ATATATACAATCAACCAATCATAACATAAATGTATGTACAATCAATTATTCGTTAGCTGATCGTATGTATAACTAAACGATCATGGACAAATGTATATACAATAAATCGTGAAACAAATGTGTCTAAGGGCATACATGCAACAATCATGAGATGTATATAACATTAATTGCCTAACACCTCATATTTAGTTGGCTGTCTAGGAATGTTTGAAGGGATTTTTTTTTTTTTCTTTCTTCTTCTTCTTCCAAGGGAGGAGGTCTAAAATCTTTGAAAGATCATCTGACCTAAGATTTTCGCTTGGTCAATGATGGCTGCATTTTGGCACCACGTTTGGTGTATATATAAGTTTAGAATTGACCTACTCAGAATACTTTAATATCCAATTTGGAATCTGGAAGTGGATACGAGGGGTGGTATATGGCATTATAAAATAGTATCATAATTGTCAAACACACACACTCCAAAGTTCATTTTAAGCATGCCAAAAACAGTTTGCTAGTATGAACAAGGTATGAGATAAATTACAACTGATATTTATAATTGCCTAAAAAGTACAGATACAAGGTAATGAATTATAGACTAAGAAGATTTCAGATGCTTTCATCAGTTGCGCACTATAAAATATACTAACAAAATCAAAACAGCAACAAAAATGGAGGATAAAAGGGAGCTGGAGTTGGATAATCAAAGACCAAAATCCTCTATGTCAGTCATGCGACCAGTATTCTCAACAGACCTCTTATCAGTCTGATTCACCACAAGCTGGCCACATGCTCCCATTATATCCTGCCCCATTTGCCTACGAACAGTTGTCCGGATGTTATACGTACCTCTGAGAATTTTCTGAAAGCTTGATACTTTCTCTTCACTGCTCGTATTGAATTGACTTAAAGTACCAATCGGATTAAAAGGTATCAAATTCACAACCTGCTCAGTGGGCATTTAATGAGAAAATATTAGGAAAGAATAAGCACATATGAAATGACAAAACTGTATAAGCTTGACATATATAAATAATCAGACAGTCAACCTCGTCATTGACACATAGCCAGATATTCCACAGTATAGCTAAATAATCAACATGACTGTTTTCAAATTGATAAACCGGCAAAAGTTATAATAGGTAGAAGCTAGTATAGATCTCTAAGCGAGTTTAAAACATTAAATGCAGTTTCTGTTCAACAGAAATATTTAAGTATGTGATAGAACACCTCCTCTTTCCCAAAACTACCAGGCAGCACAACTCCAGATTCACCACAACTCAACCACAAAACAACAGAACAATGTAAAGAAATATATATATCGATGTTTGAAATGAAATAACAACGTTCATAGAAAGCAATAAAACCTTCTTAGCTACACTGATTGTTCTCAACAGAAGAAATAAATGAAAACAAAGCAAAGAAATAAAAACATGCAAGAACCTAGAACACAGCTGAGCTTCGAGGGCCAGCCAACCTCCAAATCCCTTTTCCAAATAATCCTCAATACCCCTCTGTCCTGGCATTCAGCCTTTTTGTTAATTCCTACCCATAACAGACTCATGTACGGTTCCACTCCTAATGTGCCATCTGTCCTTAACAAATCTCCCTCAATCTTCACACCTAAAGCTGTGATCCTCTATTTCTCGCCCTTACTTCTCCTACTGTAGACCTGCACCTCATGGGTTCTATCAGTATGTCTCTATTTTTGTTTATTCATACTTAAGAGTACATGACTGGAATTTCATACCAGATCAAAGTTCCAGTAGAACCAAAGAGTTTCCTTGCATATGAAGACCAATCATTTTAATCATGTATCTGGAATTCAATCCAGTCAAATAGATACCAATCCAATTATTCAATTGTACATATGCATTGAGATTTTATTAATTTAAATATTTTTAATGTCATATAATAGGTCAGTGGATTGATGGTATACATATAAAACAATTTTGCCCAGTTATATAAGGAAATTTCCAGGCCTTTGGAAAATCACCACTGAAGTTCATCCATAGATTTTTTGACAGATGTTACAAGCACAAAATAAGAATATTATTCCCCATGCTCCAACTTTAAAATTCAAGACCTTACCACTTGAAATGTCTCGAGTAATTTGCCAAGTTGGTGAGCATGTTGTTCTTCATCATTCACCTTATCCAGCATGATGTACTCAATAAATATTTTCTGCTGACTGAAAGTTTAAGATAAAAAAATTAGTTAAATTCTAAAATGATTCACGTGAGAGAGAGAGAGAGAGAGAATTGCAAAACAATTTTCAAGAAACACTGTGTAATAACTGCTACCTGTTCTTTTGATATGCTTGAAGCGCACCCATAAGTTTTTCCAGAGGAAAAGCTCGTGCTGCAGGCATTATCTGGCAACGGACATCTTGAACTGGCGCATGAAGGGACACAGCTAAGTTCAAACCTGGTAGATCACTATGAAGCTTATTGATAGCATGAACAATGCCAACCTACAGGAAGATTAGATGAAATTGGCAGGCTTGTAAGTCAAGTGTCTCCTGCATTCATAAGCCATTATGACATTTTAACATAATCAATGTAATTTTGAGGATCCCACTTGATTTCAGTTTTTCTTAATAAGAAACATTGCATGATCTTGCAGTTGGACTTATCAAATGAAAAAGGAAAAATGAGAACCATGCTAGGAAAAACAACAAAAGGGTCTCACCTGAACAGGTAGTACGGGATTCATAAATAATTCACATGTTCTATATGATGGCAAGTACTAGTGAAATTGAATTTCATAAATATTCAGCAGAATGTTTTTACTCAGATTCTTAAACAAGAAAAAAATATATAACCGATAACTTTCTATATATTTATTCATTGAAATCCATAAAAAGAAAATTGTAAAACATCAGTTAACAATACTTACCGTTGACACTGTTATTCGCTTTGATGACAACTGAAATGGTAATCCAGTCATGATACGAACAGCTTCCACTAAGGAGGCATAATTATTCAACGGTTCCCCCATTCCCTGGTCCAAAAATAGAAAAGCAAGGTGCAAACTAATTATCAACCAAATTTAGATTGATAATATTAGATGAAACTGCAGGCTCACAGAATGTAATAAAGTATCTGTCTATCAGATACTTTTAATGTGCTTTTCAGTTAGGACGAAAAAAAAAAGCATAAAATACTTATGCATCCTGAATTTTAAGAAAATAACCCCTCTGCATAGTAATTCACCAGAAGAAGCTCATAAATTTTAACACTGAGGTAAATAAATTTTGAGAAATGGGGCAGAACAGTAGTTCAGTTTCTATTATTTGCAAGGAAATTAGGCACTGCAACTTCCTCTAGTACAATTTTTGGAAAATTCCAGGTTTAAACATAGTTTATTCACAATATAATTACTCAGTAATTCATACACTAGTTACATGTTTGGGAAGAGTTACATCACAGAACTTATTTTACCTCACTAATTTGTAAGCTCATAATCCAAGACCTATGTGAACCCCACCTCACGTCCCAATTTTGCTACTTGAGCTAAAGCCCTAAGGTTGGCACCTAATGATCCTCAATATAAAAGTTAATAAATTAACAATACATAAAAAATTCATATTCAAACACAATCATTTCATGAATGATACAATAAGCACTAGTAATACAGCTTACCATGAAAACAACATTGCGTATATTCGACAAGCGAGAGGCATGGACCAATTGCTCCACAATTTCCCCAGATGACAGATTGCTTTTAAAACCCATAGTTCCAGTGGCACAAAATTTGCAACCCATTTTACAGCCAACCTGTAAACAAATGATTAAAAAAAAAAGTCTTAATGACACACAGATAAGCATAATCAAATGAGATTCGACGAGTCTAATCAATCGAAATTCGGGAAACTAAATAGTAAAGGATACCTGGGATGAAATGCACAAGGTGGACCTAGGGCCACCAGGGCGAGGTTTCCCACAACATTTCCCCAAACGACTATCATATCTCATTATCACAGCCTCCACAAAACTACCATTCTGTAACTCAATCATCACAGAACACAAACCCACAAAAAAATTAACAACAAACGCATTTTATAAATTCTAACAAACAATAAATAAGTATTATTTTAGTACCTGCAGCTTGACGAGGAGTTTGGTGGTAACGTTATCGTTGGATTGGATGGCGGAGTGAAGAGTGGAAGTGAGAGGCTTGAATTGAGAGCGAAGCAGAGGGTAAGCAGCAGAGGGTAAAGATGGGATTTCGTCCCATTCGCAGTTAGGGTTCTCAATCACAAACCTTTTTGTTCATAAAAGAAAGTATGTAAGATTGCTGCGGTTAAAAAAAAAAAGTAAAGAAAATAAAACATACGTATAATTATGCAAAAACGCCTACTTCCAGATAGAATGAATGAAGCGAGTGTTGATTCCAGCCTTTTCGAATTCGGCTCTAAGGATTCCGCCGTCGAAGATTGATCGGTAACTCATTTTCTTCTCGTTATTATTGTATTTGGTTCGTGCGACAAGGGCTTCAACAAACAGAAGCCGAAGAATTCTGCAAGCTAAAAGCAGTAAACGGCGTCGTTTTTTGGCAAGGAATAAGAGGTCTTCAGACAACTATTTAACTGGAAATACTTCAAATCTAAATCTAATTTAATTACATGTATAAATAATTTTTAGATCTTTTAATAATTTAAAAAGTAAATTTTTATATTGATTTAATTATATCTTAAAATTTGTTAGACTAGATGAACAAACATATAATAATAATAAAGAAAATATCACTCAGCTCCAATAGTTTAAATAATTAACGCGAATTAAAGATTATATAAATAAATGTATAATCTCAGATTTTATTTTCCATCTAAACATGCTCAATTTAAATGAAAGGCCTACCGCTTATTATTCATAGTAAAAAAGCCTCTCTAAGGGCATTTAATTGGATATAAATTAAAAGCTTTGAATTCATACACTCCACTCAAATAGTCAATTCATGAAGGTAAAAGAAAATAGTCTAAATTCAGAAAAGTGGCCAACACAGAGTAGCATTCATGAGCACAAACATAAAACTTTGCACCTACAATATCTGAAATGAGAACAATATTTTTGGATCAAATGATAACTTCAAAAACAAACCACAACATGCATTCCAAACTGACATCTAACCTAAAACTTAAGCTGCTTAATTACTGAGAAGCAAGGAGTGCTTCCACTTTTGCAATCTGATCTTCTTCATCCTTTGGGGTGGGACTCCTGTTAGCATCCTGAAACAGGTCATGCTTCCACTTTTCACCTCGAGTACCGCTTGGGTAAAACTCTCTTGCCCCATAATCACCACGACCACCACCGCCACCATACCTCTGTCTTGATAGATAGCCAACCCTTTGTGTTTCCCCTCTGTTTGGCAACCTATCTCCTGTAGGTGGCTTCTTAGCTCTATCTGAATGGTGGGAATCATGGCCTCTCTGCTCCCTTCTTTCACTTCCTAGTGCAGGACGGTAGGGACCGCTCACCTTGACTGATTCTTCTTCTGCTTTATCCACATTTTCAGAGTCCAATGAGATCTTCT
Source organism: Toxicodendron radicans (assembly GCA_009867345.2). Lineage (NCBI taxonomy): Eukaryota > Viridiplantae > Streptophyta > Magnoliopsida > Sapindales > Anacardiaceae > Toxicodendron > Toxicodendron radicans. The sequence continues at coordinate 6,117,755 of WYDK02000051.1, forward strand.
CTTCCCTAAATGCTCTTCTTTTCTGGGCAGGTGGTGGTGGATCAGTCTCCAACTTTAAGAATTCATCATGGCGCCAAACACTGCTGTCAACCCCCTTACCTTGTGATTTCTCATCTCTTGGCCGTGTATCATATGCTTCTTTCTTGTCAGCAGCTCTTTCATTTCTTTGACTCCTTGAATCCCTCCGCCATTCTCGATCTTAAAGAGAAGGAATAGTAAGAGATGGAAATTTGACACAAGAAACAGTATCAAAGGTTCAACTCAAAAAGTAGATATATGCACACGGATATTAAGATCAAGGAGCATCAGCTTTAGACAGTAATAACATTCACAAAATGCTAAATGACATTTTGCATTATGCATCAAACTAACATGGAGCTCATGCCTTTTTCAATTAAAAAAAAAAAAAGAACAACATAATAATAAAAAAAATATTCTTGAGAAGGAACTTTTAACACTCACCAGAAGCAGCTCCTCGACCAAAGCTTCGACCAACTTGCCCGGCATTACCACGCTCATCGTGCTGTTATAAGACACGCACAGGCAAGCCTAAGATTGTTACATACACGGAAGCACTCGAATGCACGGGGCCGAACAAGAATCCCGCAACATCAGCCCAGAAAAAAGGTTTGCATACACTGAATAACAACCAAGTAATTGAACTCAACAGAAAATACAGGCTTGTTCAGTTAGGAAAATGATCGATCTGGAGTGTGGAACAATTTTCCAAGTCAACTTGGAAGCATGTTTCAAAAATTTATGGGCACAGATTGTGCAGAGATGCATACACATGATCAACTGCTTTCTCGAACAACATTGAGCAGAAGGGCACAATCACTAGTACTTTTGATGCATGCAACATAATTGGCTTCCATTTAATTTGATTAGATAATAACTGGAAGCAGTGACGGAGCCAAGATTTTGTCTTAGTGGGGGCAAGGCAAAGAAAAAATTTCAAATATTGACTTTTCAATTCATTAAATTCTGTTAATAAATCTTCGTATACCAAATAATTTTGTATTTATTTTATGTATTTGATTGATACTTTGATATTTCTGAAGAACAAAATAAAATAAAAGTGGTGATAATGCTTGGATTTAGGCTATTTTGATTAAATAAAATAAATGGGTGTTAATATTAAACATAGAGTAAACGGGTATAATTGAAAATTTTCCGAGTTCACCCCTTAGTGGCTCCTTCCCTGACTGGAAGAAGAAATTCACTAGGCATGTGTTAGAGTTCCTTATTTTATATTATACGGGTTTGTACTTAATGGGTTCAATGAGCCTATTGTAGTCTATTACTCCTTACTGTGTCTATTATGGTTTTATAATGGAAGCACACACATTCGCACATGCACACACAAACACAGTTATATATGGACCAAGGCAGGTGGTCACATCTAATTGATACAAAGGCCAGACATATATCAGTAATTGTCAAAATAACTCTAACAACATTTAGACACAGCGAGAAAATTATATTGCCTCTTTAATTTCAAAAGAAGTTCCCTCCATTTATTCATCATCTTGAATCAATGAAACCATATCTAGACATCTCAGCCAATGACAGCCCAGATAAAAGGTCGAATATTTGCAATTGTTTGAACCGCTTTATTTCCTAAAAAAGAAAAACACATTTGAAAGTCTTACTTTTGATAGGAATGGATAATTCTCACTTCAATTGCTGCCAATGGTCCCAATCTAGATACAGAAAATTCTTACAACATAGCTGGGACTATATACACTCATGTAGTTTCTATGAAATCTACAACTATCTTAGATGTAATAGTGGCAAAAACTTTTAGCATGTAGCATTCAATTAACTAAACATTTATAAAAGCAAGGCTGCCCAAATTAGTTAAGAGAAGAACAAATAAACAACTGAATAATGAATACTCATAAACTGACACAAAAACCTGAAAATAAGTTCGGGAGCGCGGTAAATCAGTTGGATCAGAAGAATGCTTGTTTTTCTCATGAAGTCCATTGGGTTTCTTGTCAGCTTCTTTGGTCAGAGACTCAATTTCAACCTTAGAATCAGGTGCAGATGGAGCCTCAAGTGGTAATGCATCTTGTAGCCGGCGGCGGCGTGTTTGATCCTGATCTACATGGTCTTCAATATCCAAATTATTGATGCGTAATCTCTCTGATGCTGGTTTTCCATCTCTCCTAGACTTTTTAGGGCTAGGAACACTAATAATTATAAGAAGCCAAACTAGTATTTGAAGACCAAAAGTAATTATTAGATGCTCCTAGAATGCTAAAATAGCTAAGGTAACTAAATCATGCCACAACTTCAATTTTAGAGAGAAAAGATAATGCAATCCATGCATACCAATCAGTCCTAAATCAGATGATTGGCCTACAAACTTATCAGAAAACAAGTGAAACTCAGTATAGCAAAACTGATTTCACGTGAGAGGACAGAGAGAGAATATAATCGACATCAGTGCGAGAAGGACAATTGTTGCTCCAAACCCACCAAAAAATACCATAGAGGGAATGATAAACAACCACCACAGGAAATAAAATATTAGAAATTCTAACTAGAGTCCCTTTTCCTTATAGGTTTATCCCCATTTACAAACAAAGTGTCACCACCGAAGCCCCATAAATTAGAACATATAATCTAAAAATATAACTAAAATTTCTACGATTTACCAGATATTGCATTCACTAAATCTGACACATATGCTCAAAGTAATAACGGAATGAGCAGCAAAGGAGGTCACACAGTGCCAAATTGCAATATAAGATCCAACATAAGCACTTATAATAAATAATGCATAAATAAACAAACATGTATACGCATATATACATTCACAAGCTAAATAAAAGATAAAAGATAAATCCTTTCATGAAAATGTATGTACTAGATGTATCCAAACTAGAGTGCCGCTCCAACTTACAGTTGTCATATACAGTGATTAAAAAAAGATATGTTTTTTTTCTTTTCTCTTTGACAAGAGGATAAATTTGTTTCTACAAACAGTAGAAAAAAACTCATGCTTAACAACTTATAGCATTCCAATAAATTACATCTACCTAACTTAAAAAATGGACCAAAAACCTTGATGGGCAGTTTATTCTGCACACATTAACTGAACATATTCTATCAAACATGAAATCCAACAAAACCCATCTGGATTTTTAACATTACTGATGAAAAAGAAGATGAGTTGGCACCTGGGTTCTCGGTCAAATCCAGAACGGCGTCGTCTTGAGTCAGAATCCCGACCTTGGCGTCGAGACATGGGTTTTGTTTTGAGAATTAGGGTTGTTTCAGTGGCAGTAGCAGTGGCTGGGTAATTGGAGTTATGAGTTGGGGGTTATCATTTTATCTCCTACAGTCAAATTATTTTTATATTTTTTATCTAATGGCATCAAGATGTGATCATGGCCACGGGATCAAGGTACTACTCATAACGTATGGGTCAAAATGGTCAACAAGTCAACACAAAGAAAAAAACCATGAAAAAAACTCTCTTTACCTCCTCTTATCTCCAACTCAAACAATTTACCCCAAATCTCCAACTCAATATCTACTGAATTGTGAAGAGGATATGTAAGAGCTTTCAATAAATATTGACTAAACTAACCCCAAGGGGTTGGCCTGGTAGTCAAGGAGGTGTGCTCTCTTCCTTGACTTCCTGAGTTCAAACCTTGGGGTTACATATCACAATGCATAATTATGACTTTTTTTGTTCATTGGGTTTGTAGAGTGTTCAATGGACCTCAGGGATTAGTTGAGGTGCGCGTAAGTTGACCCAGACACCCTAATTATCAAAAAAAAAAAAAATATTGACTAGACTAAACAGTTACTATGTTAAAAGGAAGGAACAGCTCAATATAATATATGATATATGACTTTTGGTTACCACCACTAACCCATTGGAAGATGTATTGTGTTATGAAAACATTATTAATTGCAGAGTAAATAACATATTCCCACTTGAGGTTTAGCGAAATCCCAGGTTAATAACTCTAGTTGCATTTATTTTATATTCTCACAATTAAACTAATTTTGTTCTCTTCATTTTAACCGTGCAAAGGTAAAACAAACATTTCCATTTTTTTAATCCTCTTTCGTTCCCATTTCTTCTTCTCCTCTATTCTTTCTCTTTTCTCCACTTTTCCAGTTTTCGTTCTCTCTTTCTTTTTGTCTTCTCTCCACCAGATTCAGTCTCTTTTTCTTCTTCTTTTCTTTTCATTCTCTCTTTCTTCTTCTCTTCTCTCCAGTTTGTGTGTTGTTTTTGGTTGTATTGCGTGTTGAGTTTGTGGTGGTTTTTGGGTGAGTTTGTAGCTGAATTTGTGGTGCCTAGCTGTTACATCCCTGAATATTGGGACGACGTGGTAGGTTGGTGGGTGTCCATTCTTGGCCACAACCTTGCCAAAATAGTGCACGGGTGTGTGCACACGAGGATGGCAGTGTGCTTGGGTGAGTACACGAAGCGGCAGTGTGGAAATGTCGATACTGTGGAGTTTGAGTGCGGAGGCGCCAAACATAATTATGGCTAGGGGAAGCCAATATAGTGCATGGATAGATGTACATAAATGGGCTCGTTGATGTGGGCAGTAACATGTTCACGAGCAGACTTGTTGACAGGAGCGTTGGTACGCCCATCAGCGGGAAATTGTTGCTGGAGCGTTGGAGCGCTCATGTGTTGTGGGCAACATTGATAAGGGACGTTGGGAAGTCCTTATGCGCAGGCTGGTTAGGATGCTTACGAGTGGTAGTAAGTGTGGGCAAGGTTTACGAGAGCATGGGCGTTGAGTGTCCATGGGCAGATTGGTCAAGGCATGTGCTGGGACGTGTCTGAGTAGTGTGCGTTATAAATAGATGAGTGGCTCATCTATTAAACCTGTTAGTACAAGACAAAACATGGGAGCAGATGTGTGTTGGCTTGGGACAAAACGGACAGGTGGTTATTATTGTCAAGAGAAGACAAGTTGGTGGCGCAACTGCTTTATAACTGCTGGAAATTATTAAACTGCTATGTAACCGCCATGTGTAACTGCTGGGCTGATTTCTATATAAAGCCAAGC
>WYDK02000051.1:6258514-6271255 GCA_009867345.2 Toxicodendron radicans
TAAACCAGGATGATGAGTTTTTATATTTGAAGCGAAGCAAAAGGAAAACGAAACCCATTAGTTTAAAAGAAGGAAAGCGTTGTTGAAGGTGAGTGTAAGCAAAAAGAAAGTACCTGAAGCTCAAATAGTAGAAGTAGAAGTGAAAGTAGGAGTAGAAGTGATGTCAAAGAGGTTTCCTTGAGGAAGAGAGATTTGGGCATACGCAGCTTTTCTTACTCTCTTCGTCGAAGTATTGGATCTAATTCTACGCCATTTATGTACTCACGCTCGAGTAGAGAATTCTATCTACTCGCCTCCTTTTTTTTGCCCTTTTTTATTAGTTTTATTTTTATTGTCCTAATTTGTTATTTTATATATAAGTGAAAATGATTCATGTTGTTAATATGTCAATCTATTGAAGTTCAACCTTCGTCCATTGATTTGATTTGTTTTTGGTGATAGCCACGAGGTGTCCGTACACCAGTAGCCGTAGATACGAGACTAATCTTCTTTTCAAAGTTTATGAGATACCCTAGTCACGAGTTTTTTTTTTCAATGAGATTCAAACTTTTGACATTACAGGTAAAATCCGTTTACTAACAATTTATTTATCAATTGGACCACACCCTTGTGGTTTTCATTAATTTAATTTTATATTCGTGCTATCTTGAAGAGTATGTTATAAATTGTTACACCGTTTTATCCTTTTTTATTTCGAATTACATGGGAGATATTGCACTTCTTATAATCTTATCATGACTAAATTATCATTTTTTTTTTCAATTATCTTATTACTTCAAATAAAAAAAGGAAAGACACATAGTTGGTGCATTTTTGAATTACCAAACACATTATTGGCATTATTCACACTAAAAATAATGTTATCAATAATTTCCTAAATGACTCATAAATAATAAAAAATAATAATTCATGGATGCTAATTACCATGTTAAGATTTTATGCTTCGCACGTGGTTGATGAGGGTGGGCCGATGGGGACTTAGAATATGTTAAATCAAAGTTTTGGTTAAGAGTTTGACATAAATATAAAGGACAATAATTAATTTTGTTTATATTACTTATAGACCTTAATTCTTAACCATCATATCAAATGACAATTGCAAATATAAATGCATGTAAGACTATATATAATTCATTATGCTTTATGCGACTAGTATGCATTGTAATCAATGAAAGATTAGAATGATGAAGAAATTAAAAAAATAATAATTAAGAATTAGTATGAATGAAGTTATTTTCATGTATTATATTCTCACCTAAAATCATTAAAGTTGGTAGTTGTAACAAAGACAAGATTGAGAGAGAAGTTTGGTTAAGTGAATATGGTAGGAAGTTTAGCGACAGTAATCACATTTTAATCAATGATTAATTGACCATCAAAATCAGAGTGGTAAATGAAATATATATATATGTGTGTGTGTGTTTTTCATGCTAATTTCAGAATGAAAACTCGTTAATGTGAGGTAAAAGTCTTAGAAGCAACACCATTCAGCATTGTATAGAGCTAGAATTAGAAACATGTTTGATTTTAAGCTTATAAAAGATACTAGCTATCATCAGATGGTATAAATTAAGCTGGTGAGGTTGCATGGTAACAAGCCTGATAACTATTCCAGTATCAGAAAATTTAGTTTGTGATTCTAATGTTATCATCACAGCTTCAAGTTCTGTAGTTTCATGGCCATAAATTGAATAAAAGAAGAAAGAAAGTAATAATTGTGTAAATTAGGAGAGAGTATGATATGATATGAGTATATAATAGCAATGGTGGAGAAATTTAATATTTTAGACTAGCGGGTGTGACATGTTAATAAAAATGGTTCACACATTTCTCAAACCAAATAATCAGTTTCTAATTAGTACAGTACCTTGGTGTTTTAACTACGACCCACCAGTGTTTTAAAATTCGGACTGGTCTGATTTAAAATCGATGCTAACTCCGGTCCGAATACCCCCTAAACCTAGTTCAATAATATTAGAGTTGCACCACATTTTCACATCATTCTCTCACATCACATTCACATTCAATTAAAATATTATTTTTTCAAAAAAATAATATTTTAATTGAATGTGAGTGTGATGTGAGAGAATGATGTAAGAATGTGATGTAAATATAGTACTGTCCAACCTGGTTTTGGTTATTGGATCGGATTGGGCCAGATTTGGACCGGTGATAAGCGAACCGACGGTCCAATTGGCTTGGTGCCAAAACTGAGTCACAATTAAAATCCCTAAAACTCTCTCAATTCGTTGCATAGCCGTGACACCACTTGTCGCCCAGACCATCGCCCACAAATGTTTGAGTTGTGGGTTTTGTTTGCAAGGGTTAGTTTGTCAGAATTGAAAGGAAAAGAGAAATGGACGATGAAAATTTGTAGATCAAAGATCAAAAACCCATATGATTTGCATTTGACCTGATCGTAGGATGTGTTTGTTAGATTTTAAAACTGCAGGGGTTGATACGTAATTTTGTTGTTGGCCACTTGTGCCTTTTGCGGGAACTCACGCTAAACGCACGATGGTGGTCACTCATAGTGCGACACCGCTCACCTAAAGACACCAGGGGGTGCAACATCGCACTATCTCGCGATAACATGCAAAGTAGCGCGACACCAACTGTGTGCGACTGTTGTCGCATGCCTCCTTGTTGGAGCCCAACGTCCCAACCCCACTCTCCTGGTGTGTCATGGCTACCCAACTAGTTGACCGCTAATCTGCATCCTCGTGAGCCTAGCGCGTTTCATTGCACAATCGTGACACCTCTTGTCGCCCATACCATTGCCCACATATGTTTGAGTTGTGGGTTTTGTCTGCAAGGGTTAGTTTTTGAGAAGTGACAGGGAAAGAGAAATGGACGATGGAAATTTGTAGATCAAAGATAAAAAAAAAAAACCCATATGATTTGCATTTGATCTGATCGTAGGATGTGTTTGTTAGATTTTAAAACTACAGGGACTGATGCGTAATTTTGTTGTTGGCCACTTGTGCCTTTTGCAGGAACTCACGCTAAACGCATGACGGTGGTCACTCATAGTGCGACATCGCACACCTGAAGACACCAGGGGGTGCAACATCGCACTATCTCGCGACAACATGCAGAGTAGCGCGATGCCAGCTATGCGCGACTGTTGTCGCATGCCTCCCCGCGGGAGCCCAACGTCCCAACCCCACTCTCCCTGGTGTGTCATGGTTGCCCAACCAGTCGACCGCTAATCTGCATCCTCGCGAGCCTAGAAAGTTTCATTGTACAATCGCGACACCTCTTGTCACCCAGACCATCGCCCACATATGTTTGAGTTGTGGGTTTTGTCTGCAAGGGTTAGTTTGTGAGAATTGAAAGGGAAAGAGAAATGGATGATGGAAATTTTTAGATCAAAGATAAAAACAAAACCATATGATTTGCATTTGACCTGATAAGAGTATGTGTTTGTTAGATTTCAAACCTGTAGGGACTGATGATAATTTCTTAGAGGTGTGTTTGTTGGATTTCAAACTTGTTGGTTATGATAGTCAATCGTTGGTCCAACTGATGAACTCGGGAATCGGTCTGCGGGCCGGGTTTAAAAACATTGCGACCCACCCCTTTGAATAAAACGACCCATATACATTAATGAATTGAAAACAATGCATAATATCAATAAGTTTATCAATAAATTATTTATTTCAACATATCTAATAGGGGTTTCTTAGTTTATTTTACTTCTAACCAAATAGATCACTAAACAAAGTATTAATCGTTTAGGTAATGATTTGAAGTTGGATTAAAGCTACAGTGAGGTAATTTATGTTTGCACAAGTATTAGAGTAATGATGTCAAGTGTTGAAACATTATTAACAAGTCTTATTGTAAACGTAAATTCATCTTCTTTGGTTCACCTTGCTTTCAAAGATACTCAATCCTTATCTTATGTAACCGTAGTCATCATTTATATATAAGGCTTTCATTATTATATATGATCATATGCTTAATTATTATTATTGTACTAATAATAAATAATTGTTAGATTCACTTAAATTAAAGCTTACAATATATATAGTAAATTAAAAAATATATATACGGCAACACTATTGAATCCATAAACTAACAATAGTAAATGTTAAGGGATTTAGTTATTTTTGTTATATAAATTCACCTAAGTTTTGAATATATATATTCTTATGTAAAGATTAGATTAAGAAAGAATCAATGCCCCATAATTTATAACTAATCCCACTTCCTATTTTAATTTGAATTTAAGCAAAGTTTAATCGATTATAAGAAAAGATCCAAATATTTTATTTTCAAATAATGTCTCTTGTTGTTCAGTACCCTTAATGGGAAGTTAATTTGGCTATCTCAACTAGTGTTTCCTTTACCAATCAGGTAAAAATTATATGGGCAGAATCTTCAATATTGCATGCTTATGTTTTGCTTATATATACAACACCAATTTATAAGTTAAGCTTAATATAATCCAGGCTTCTGCTAGCTGACACAGCTTTAGAAAAAGGATGAGGTAAAGAATAAACTTAAAAGCTTCAAAAGGGCGGTAGTTGAAAGACCAAGTTTTGTTGAAAAGAAAAGCACAATATATATCGATCAGAATAAGAAAACAAATCCCCCTTCACTGTCTCACTACTTTCCTTAACTTTCTGCAAACCAGACAAACAAAAAGTCTGATCCCTCTTGTACAGAAACATCAAAAAGCCTAAGGGTATTCCCAAAGCTTCGAATATTATTTATATATATGTCCAATTAATTAAATTAATATTCTGATCCCATAAATTCATATTAAACTAATGAATTCATGTCACTTATTTCTTATTTTTCTTATCTATACTACTTTTAATTGATTTGATATAGAGATAACTTACTTTCGTATTACATTTTGTTATAGTCATAATGAAAACCCTCTCCACGTACCAATACATTGAAACTATATGTGTTTAATAATAAGATGCTCTAACAGCTTTGCATTTCTTTGCTTACTTCTAAAGATATTCTTGCTTAAACTAACTTTGCTTCTATCTACAACTACAAATCCTTTGGTTTAATTTCCCATGCAATACCTATATATACTATCTCTTTCCCTTCCTCTTAACCTGTGTCCTTTCCTCTCCATGACAATAACCATGTTAAGCAATTACTTCAAATTCATTGCCTTCATCTGGTTTCTCAATCAATATGCGCTTCAAATTTCAACAGCTTCCGTTGTTTCTACCGGAGATTTTAACAAGGACTTCTTCGTCTCCTGGTCCCCTGGCCATGTAAACACTTCTGCAGATGGCTTATCAAGAAGCTTGAAGCTCGACCAAGAATCTGGTACGCCATATAATTTGTTACACACTCATGATGAACATTGAAAAATCTCTAATTTTCTTACTATTATATATTATTATTATTATTTTTTTTTGCAGGGGCTGCTTTTGATTCAAATCAAATGTTCTTATTCGGGCAAATAGATATGGAAATCAAGCTAGTACCAGGAGATTCTGCTGGCACAGTTCTGGCCTTTTATGTAAGTGAATTAACTTATCAGTGTATATCTATAGGAAAATTCTTTGGCACCAATGTTTTCAAGTTTTTGAGGTGTGGATTCAAGTTGAGCAACCGCTCATTGGCTTTTGATTTTGCATTGTCAAAATAGCAATTAGTGACTCACTTTTGGTTTGCACATTAAAAATTTCAGGTCGTCTGTACTGTAGATTGACTATACATAAATATATATATATATATATATATATATATATATATTGCTTTCTTCGTTTTCGTTGTGTGATTGATTTTCCAATGCAGTTGGCATCGGATCAACCTAACAGAGATGAATTGGACTTTGAATTCCTCGGAAATGTGAGTGGCCAACCTTACATTCTTCAAACTAATGTCTTTGCCGACGGGTTTGACGACCGTGAAGAGAGAATTTATCTATGGTTTGATCCAACCGCCGACTTTCATACATACTCTGTGCTCTGGAATCTTCACCAAATTGTGTAAGCCACTGTTAAACATGTAGATTATTTTTAAACATTATCAAATGATTAATCCTTGCCTTACAAATAATTTTTGTGTTAATTTTCTCAGTTTCATGGTGGATAATAAACCTATAAGAACGTACAGAAACCATGCAGACAAAGGAGTGGCATATCCACGATGGCAACCGATGAGCATAAAGGCCAGCCTATGGAATGGAGACAGCTGGGCCACACGCGGCGGAAAGGACAAAACCGATTGGTCGAAAGCACCGTTCATTGCTTCGTTCAGAAACTACAAGATTGACGCGTGCGTTTGGAATGGAAATCCGAGGTTTTGCAGGGCGGATAGCTCGGATAATTGGTGGAACAAAGAGAGATACAGCAGTCTTGATCGTGATCAGAAACGATGGTTGAAATGGGTGAGGACATACCACATGATTTATGATTACTGCCAAGATAACCAGAGATTCCAAAACAATCTTCCCAAGGAATGCTCTCTTCCCAAATATTGATTTTGATTAATTTATATGGAGGATTCATTCATTTTCCATTTCAATTTTCACCTTACGTTATTATTGTTTCTTATGTTATAAGTTTGTGTAAATTGAAGGTATTTTTTCAGTAAATAATGAACAGATCATATTCTTCTATATCCTTCCAACTAAACCAATCTCTGTTCTGTTCATACCTCTTTAATTTTGGGAGGTGGGATATTTTTTATTTTTTATTTTTAATAAAAAGAGAAACACAGTTATTTTTAATCGAAGAAATTTAAAAAATAAAGAAAGAAAAATGTCAAAACAAGAGAAAAGATGATTTTTTATCTGAAAGTGATTAAAACATTTAGAGAATTCAACTATATATTATGATTAAGTTATACAACTAAATTAATATTATATAATATTAATTGAAGTGGGTTCAAATAAGTGAATAACACATATGATTGTATCATAAATGTGGATGTTCCCATCCCAATTTTTTTTTTTTTCGAATAAGAAATATTTATTCTTTTGGATTCTAAATTTAATTTAAATCTCTAATTTTATATATTATAAAAAGATTGAAAACATTATGTCAAATTCCCGGCCATCTAGTAAAGCGGTCAATTAAGACTATTGAGTATATTACTTAAGAGGTCTTGAGTTCGATTATCCCTTTACTAATGATTTATTTCTTGTTAACTTTAGGGGACCACTGAAGATGATTTACTCAATTCTTAACTTCAAGATCTGAGATGATTAGTTGAGATGTGTATAAGATGATCTGATCATAAAAAAAAAATTTATCGACTCAATTCAAATATTAAAATAACTTGATGAAAATTAATTTTAAGATTAATTGAGATACGCAGGTTAGGAAAAAAAAAAAATTCCCCACCCAATTCGAATATTAAAATACCTTGATTGAAATTAATTTTTCATACCGGGTAGTTTTCCGGTCCAGGATTTGGGGAAGACCCGGGTCTTTTATATATATATATATATATATATATAATATTTTACCCTAATTCCTAAATCTTAAAATCTATTTCAAAATTTTAAACTCTTAAAACCACAAACCCACTCTCAGACGCCGTGACTTTTGCTGGTCATCACTGTCTCCACCTCGCCTTTTCAAGTGGAAGTCCACCACGCAAAGCAAAGGCCACCTCGCCCGAAACTGACTACGGCACCATACGTTACGACGGAAAATGTATTTTCCCCTCTTTCTTAATTTTTTTTTTCAGAGCTTTTATTTTGTTTTGTTAGCCTATACTGAAGCTGAACTTAAATTTGAAGTGTTGTTTCGTATGATGTAGAATTGAATTTAATTAAAAATCTAGTTATCTGAGGAAGATAAGTATGTGAAATTATGTCTTTCTATAATTGAAGGAAATTTATCACATTTATTATGTTGAATGTTGATGATGATTAGAAGAAAATTTTAATATTAGTCTTGAATCCCTTTCAATAAATTAGCTGTATACTGTTCATTTTTTTGGGAAAGTATGGAAAAAACAATTATTGATGAACTACTATGCTAAATTCATCTGTTTGTATTTGAACTAAATCCAAAAGGGTTGAAATTAATAATGGATTCTTTTACACTGGGTTTCAAATTTCAAAAGCTTATCTATCACATCAGGCATGCTTTGTAGACAATTCATTATTAATGTATATGTAGGATATGAGTGGTTATTTTTGGAAAGAGTGTTTTGCTGCTTCTGAGTTTCTACATTTCTGGTTCCTTGCATAACCCTAACCTTAATCTGAAGAGATGGCAGAAACAAGTAAAGATCTTTTGCAGTTAGAGCACAACAATTCAACTTCCTCATCCATAGGTACCTGTTTGCTTTTTCTTTCTCTCTTCTCTGTATGTGTATTATTATTGTAATTTCACTGTTTGTGTTTGTGTTTTCAGAATCTGCACTTCTCGTTTGCAACAAGGAGTCCCATTCTCAGTTAAAGAAACCAAACCCAGATGAAAAACCTGTGTTTAATCCCCTTCCCCGAAGCCAAGGTACTCTCACTCATTAATTCTGTTTCAGTTTTTTCTTAATTTTATTAATAAAGTGGCAATTTTTTTCTTTTTAGCAATGTAGTTTTACTGCTGAAGAAATGCTCTATTTTTGTCTAGCAATTGGTGAATTGAAGAACTATAAAAACCCATATCACATAGTTCTTTCATTTAGCAAAGTGATGATTTTGTTACTGGAACTTAGAACATCTTTAGCAAGTTTTGATGGGGCCTTACTAGGGGATCTATAGTTATATCTGTTCTGGAAGCTAGCAGCCTGACAATTTTTGTGTTGAACGATGTTACTCTTGGTAATATTTGCAGTATTATTTAGTTTGGAGGACCGGTGAAAACATTCTGGATTGTGAAAAGAATGTAAAGTTTCTAAGATGTTTGGTTCCTTACTGTTAAATCATGTGAATCATGTATGAAAATGTATAATTGATATCTATTGTAGAGTTGGTGTTTCCTACATGTAAGTTTTGTTTGGTAAACATTAAGGACTGGAAGTAAGGAATTATTTTTTCATTGCAGTTGGTTCTAAATTTTTAGCTATTTTTGCAGTTCTAGGAAAAGTGAAGGATTTCTTGGGAGTGATGTCAGAAGCTAATAAAAGGCTCCAGCTTGATGCAGAGGTTTACATATTGATCTTTTTACAATAACTAGTTTATTAATAGATTCAAACATGCTCTCTTGACCACTAACCTGTGCTTAAATTTACCAAAAGTAGGAAAAAGCTCAAGATTATGATATTGAAGTACTCACCGGAAATGAATCTGAAGTTATTGAGATGGTAATTGAGGGTTTCTCACTTTCTATCTCTCTTCGTACTTTCTTATACTTACAACTTGTGGCAGCCAAGTCATACATGATTTTGGGGTGCATCTTAGTGACAGGATCTAATGCTAGGCGTAGCTGATCTTCATACACCAGAAGCTGTAATGGCTGCTGAATCAGCTATTGCCAGTAACCAGCCAATGATTCCTGTAGCTGCTAGCAGTAGTGGAACAGACTCCGAAGGTAGCAGTGAAGATAGTGATGACAGTGACGATGATGACGACGAAGATGATGAATATAGTGACAATGATGATGCCAACGGAGGCAAGAAGAAATGTTTTCCCATGAAAGTTAAAAGATCTAAGACCATCAAAGATGAGAATGAAGCTTCTGAAGATAAAAAGTCACAGAAGCGGCCAAAGATTGTTGAGCTCTCATGAAAACATCTCTCTCTCTCTTTCTCTCTCACTCTTTTTTTTTTTTTTTTTTTTTTTTGAAAGAAGTTGGTTAGGAAATCTGGTTGAGTGAATTGTCGGTTGGAAACCCCTCTGTAAGAAACAGTGACATAATGCATGTAAAATTTTGTTATGTTATAAGAGTTCGTTATTAAAGAGTGTTTAATCTATGTGTAAGACTTGGATTTTTCTTCCTATCATCCTTCAGAAATTATGTACTTTGTATGTGCAACGAAAATAATAATACAACCTTAAATTTCTAGAGGTGAGCTGCTGTTTACTTTGCTTAATTTTGAAATTAATTTCTCTTTTATTTCAGAGATTTGAGGTTTTATAGGGTAGGGGTAGTGCTTAGTGATAAGAGATAATGAGAGCCATCCATGAAGGAGTAGGCAATAAGTTGAAGGTGTATTAGCAGCATTATAAATCTATGATGCGCATAACTTGATCACGAGATCATTTGCTTTTTGAATATACTTCTCTACTATAGATTATGGTGAAGCTTTCTGAACTTTCGTTCCCGACCAAAGCCCGAGTTTCGTGCAGATGAGTATACCTGTTTGTTTCCTTGAATTATTGCAGGTATGCATTGACAGAGCTGTTATATAACATACTGTCATGTTTAGCTGAAATATATAAATGGAAATTAACCACTAGGGCTTTGAAAATGACTGTAAATAACTTGATTTGTAAGATGGTTTAATTAATGGTAAAATATTTCTTTGTTTTAGGCTGTAATTTTTCCAATTGGCAAGTAAAAGATAACATGCAATAACTTTAGAGAAAGTTTTCTCGTGTTACACTCTTGCCTTAGTTTCGGTTTGACTTGAAATTCGTGGAGATTTTACCATTCTGGGAGTATTTTCCTCCCTATTCGTGACAGAAAACCCAACTCAATCCTATTCACTCCCCAATTTTGTAGCTGTTATTTGTATGAATTATGATCCTCTTTTCGGATGAACTTGCATGAAATTTGAAAGATGTTTTAATACTGCTTAAGATTTATTATTTTATTTCATTTTATCAACTGTCTATTGTATTATTATATTTGCTTAGAAAAATGCTCAAAGGATCCTGGCGGAGACTATTGGCTATTAACAAAGCAACTACCTCCCTTATGACAAAGCGATTCTTGTCATCTTCGTAGAAGGTAAGGATACTTGCTTTGATTAGGATCACAGATCAAACTTCTTGTCCTGGACGTTTCTTATGTTGTGGAACCATGTACTTTTTTAAACACATAAACTGCTAAGGACATGAAGTAGTTAAGACAAAATACTGTGTTTATAGAAGCCAAACTGAGTTTGAAATATTTTAACCTCCAAATTCATTCCCTATTTCAATGCAATACAGAGAAGAGAGACTTTGCAAGTGAAATTGTCTGGTATGTGATCATAATTTGTCCGTGAATATACCTGTGTTGTCTTGTAAACTGGAATTATTAAAGGGGCAGAATACAAAACCAAGAATGGTGAGAACCTGACAGCATATGCTCCCCTCACAGTGGTATGCGATGGTTGTTGTTCAAATTTGCGACGCACTCTCTGCAAAAATTGAACAAGGAATTTGTATTATGAATTTGCATGACTATCGTATATATATATATATATATACTCCTTAAATGATTTATTTTAAATGCTACATTTAACCTTTATGATCGTCATCTCTGTACAGGTTGATATTCCCTCTTGTTCTGTTGCTTTGCTTTTGGAGGAGAACTGTGAGCGTCCATATGCAAATCATGGTCACGTTGTTCTGGCGGATCCTTCTCCCATTTTGTTTTATCCTATTAGTAGTAATGAGATTCGCTGTTTGGTAGCTGTACCTGGACATAAAGTACCTTCCATTGCTAATGGGGAAATGGCTCACTATTTGAAAATTGTCAGGTATATGTATTAATTAATGACATGAACTTACATTGATGAATAGACTTTTTTGCTTAAAAAAAATTTCGTAAACCACATAAACTAAACAAACTGAGGGACTATCATTTTCAGATTCCCCCTGAACTGGATACAGCTTTTATATCTGCAATTGAGAAAGGAAATATTAGAACAATGCCAAACAGAAGCATGCCTGCTGCTCCATATCCCACCCCGGGTGCACTTTTAATGGGGGATGCATTCAACATGAGGCATCCTTTAACAGGAGGTGGAATGACAGTGACTTTATCAGATGTTATTTTACTAAGGAATCTTCTCAGACCTCTACATTCTCTAAATAATGCCTCTTCTCTTCGCAAATATTTTGAATCCTTTTACACTCTCCGGAAGGTAACCAATATTGATTTTTTCCTTGATAAATTTACTTTTTGATCCCCAGGTCAGTCATATGATTAATTTTTTTTCTGATTTTGGTTCATGAGTTAGATTCGAGAATTGCAACGTTGAGCACTGTTTACATTCGAATAAAAAAGAAACTGAATAGTTGCATGATAAACAAGGGGACAGAACAAAACAGAACATAGTTGCTGCTTAGACTTCAGGTTTTTTTTTTTTTTTTTTTGGTAAACCTGTTAATTGCCTCTCTCGTAACTTGAACACAAAACCTTTAAGTATAATTAACCTCAGTTGGTTAAAGGGCTTGTCATGCGGCTACAAGGGGAGAGTAAGTTTATTTATTTTTATTGTTTACTCACATGCTTGATGGTGGCTGACTTGTTTCAGGCAGTGGCATCTACCATAAACACATTGGCGGGTGCCTTATACAAGGTGCTCACTGCGTCAACTGATCCTGCGAAGAAGGAAATGCGCCAAGCTTGTTTCGATTATTTGAGCCTTGGAGGTGTTTTTTCAAATGGACCAATTGCTATACTCTCTGGTCTGAACTCGCGTCCATTGAGCTTGGTTCTCCATTTCTTTGTGGTGGCTATCTATGGTGTGGGACGCTTATTAATTCCATTTCCGTCTCCCAAACGTTTGTGGATTGGAGCGAGATTGATTTCAGTGAGTATCGATTTCTGTATTTAGAAGAAAAGTGTTTTAAGTGTTGGAAAATATGGTTTAACACCATTTAATGGGTGAATGAGAAATTGTTATTCATTGTGATAAAATGAATTGTCT
>WYDK02000051.1:6290215-6300379 GCA_009867345.2 Toxicodendron radicans
TTTAAAAGAATTGTTTTGATTATCAGTAGTTCAAAACCAGAATGGAATTCTCTACCGGTGCTAATAAAAATTTCTTACGTACGTATTTTTATCCGTTGGAATGGTAGTTTAGACTTTAGACTCTAATTTTGTTAAAAAGAAACAATTGGATGTTAATGATATTTCATTCAGGGTAGTACTAGGCCCACGCCTCTATTTCACAAATCTTCTATGACAATCATGACGTGACAATTCGCAATTGATCTGATATGACTCGTCTAACTAATTTGTATACTGAGAGAGATTTTATGAAATCAGGTATCATCAAGAGAAAAATAACCAAAATCTTAATCCGTATACCCGTATAACCAACTTCTTCTATTAAATACCATAATACCCTCATCCTTATCCTCCCAACACTTAACCAAAAACCCTATCATTTTCAAACTCTCATTTGCAATTTCTCACACCATCACCAAGAAGGCAAGAACTCCATATCAAGCCAAAAAAAAAAAAAAAAAATCATTACATCTAGGTAATAAGACTGATCTTAACTTAAAATCTTAATATCCTTGCATTTTTTTTTCATTTTTTTTATCTTAACTTAAAATGATGTTTGTGACTTGTTATCCTTGCATGTTTTTATTGTTATTTGTAACGTTATAACTAACCATGTATGACATTATTTTGAATGTGCTTTTCATGCTATTGTAATGAAGATGTGATGTTGTAGCTAGTCATATTGTTTGTTATTCCATGAAATGTTACATTTATTAGTCATAGAGAAAATATAGGTTCATAATCCAATTTCATAAACTATCTGTCATAATCGTGACGTGATAGTTAGTAATTGGTTTCTGATGAATTTTTTTTCTTAACCAATTACGAGCTATCACGTTGTTGTTGTGAGTGAAAATTTGTGAAATTGGATTGCGGACTTAGTATTGTCCATTAGTCATATTGCAAAGTGAAAATATGAAATGATGCGATTTATATAATAAACTAAGTTTGTACAACCCTAACTCGCTAACTCTCCATGGAATATATAACTCTACAGCCATCTTAGTCCTAAGGAAACTACCATTCCCACCATCAAATTTGAATCGTTGTCTCAAACTCAAGTACTTGATAAACTTCAGTGTGAATATCCTATAATCTCCCAAACTCGGAATCAAGTTGGCTGTGCTAACATTTCAAGCTGTGGTATATCAAACTCCACGTCGATCCCAACATCCTAATTTAATAAAGATGATTTGGCAATAAAAGAATTGTGTCATTTTAGTTTATATACGTAGTTTGTACATGTAACACCACCATTTTATTATAAATTAACGTGTATACACCACAAAATATTAAATTTAATAACTATCGATCATATTTATTGGAAAGATAAATACGCTGAAAAAAAAAATAATATAAAAATATTAATTGGTAGAATAGTTTATGTGACACCTTTGGCTAAAAACTTGTGCTTTATCTAATTTTGTAGTATGATATTATTATTTGATACTCTATATTTAAAATGAGTTTTAGTGGTAATTATACGATTATAATATTTTACGTATTTAAATTAATTTTAACTAATTAACTAATATTTTGTTACTTGATAAACAAGTTAATTTAATTTGAAATTCAGTATAATTGACGTGCTAAAATTTAATTGGTCCGTACACACTCCAAACCCGCCAAAACTCTCCCTATAAAACTTTGAACTTCATTCGCTCTTTCTTTATTCTTACGATTTAAGTCTTCTCTTCTCTCACAGTAAGTTTCTCTCATTCTTGATTCTTCTTCTTCTTCTTCTTCTCTGAATTTTATCGTTTCAATTGACATTTACATGTGTTATACTTATAGGTGGTAGTGTACTCTGTTTTTTTAATTTTATGATGCTAATTTCTAGGGTTTCATGCATTATTTTTGGTTCTTGTATTTGACTTCTTTCGCATTTTTGTCCTCAATATTCTTGTATAATGGTAACTACAATTTTCAATGAACACTTTTTTTGTTTTTGTTTTGTTTTGTGTTTTATAATTGCATAAAAATTACGTACTCTGTAACATTATCACAACATTGTATCATCAACGAATTCTGTTGGAAAAGATATAGGATTATGAAATTATAAGCATTGGAATCGCAAGATTGTGTGACCAATGGTTTAAATTATTATTTTATAAAAGAAAAAAATTCAAATTTTATATGAATTGTATTTTTCTGTTTATTGTAATTCTTGTTGTAAGGTTTCCGTGGTTGTTTCAAATTTATGCATAATTCTTTGTTCATTTATATAACCTGTTGTAGTTTTTATTTTCAGGTTTTTATTAAAGGTCTCGGAAAATAACAATTGCCTCTGAATTGAATTTGCTGGCAAGAAAACTTGGAGATGACGATTCTTAGTGAAATTATACGTGTGGATGTGAAGCGTAAGGAAGAACAACAATTTTTTGAGCTCAGGCAGCAATTGAAAGAGTCTATTAGAAAGAAAATGAGAAAGGAATTAGATTCTCCTTGTAACATTTCCCAGGAAAACATGAAATTACCTGGTGACAAGTGAGTGATTTTCTTGTAATCCTGTTTATGAGCTCATTGAATTTTTTAGTTTGTTAGCTTATGATGTGATCTATCTTTCTCTTTGCAGCTATGGATCTTTCTTTGGCCACTCTCAACCTTCAATTGCGCGGAGAGTAATCAAAGAAAGCAAATTTTTGTTGGAGGCTAAGCAATCGGCAGCGATGTTTAAGAATTCATCTGCTTCAAAAGCTGATGTGGTGATGCAGAAAATGAAAGCTGATCATGAACTTAAGGCCTCCCGAGATTACTCTTTTATATTCTCTGATGATTCAGAGAATCTCACTTCTGTGTCTTCTACCATAGGAAAACCAACTCAACAGCAAAAGAAGCATTTGGATGAAGGAAAGGAGAAATATGAACCCAAAAAGGCGGAAGTGATGTCTAAACAAGTCCAGCTTCCAAAATGTAAGGTTTCTGGAGAGCACAAAATTTCTCTATCAAAGAAGAGTAATGAACAGAGCAAAAGGTTCCTTGAACCTTGCAATGCAAAAGTGGCGTCGAAGCAGGTGAAATATATTGAAAAGTTGAAATCAGAAGAGAAAATTAAAGTTGTTGAACATAAGCAGGCAAAAGTGATTGAAAACAAGCTTCAGTGTTCTTCAAAAGGTCAGGATTGTGATGTGGATAAAGCTAATTGCTTTCCAAAACAATTAGAGCAGAAAAAGGAAGTTAATGAGGCCAGCAGAGTTGAGTCATATTCACAGAACAAGGGCCTTAATAGGTCGTCTAAAGCATCCTTGATAATAAAGTTGAAAATTCCACCAAAGCTGCAAATTGGAAAGGAAATGGGAATCTGCAAGCCTAACAATGAAGTGCCTATTCCAGCCCAGAAAAAGTCCAATAAAACGCATCAGCAGGTGCGTTGATGCCACCACCATTTATAGTTTTTTTTTTCCTTACATAGAAAGGTTCTGACTTCTGTCTGGCATCAATTTCTGCAGAAAAAAGGGCCCGAGGATAATCTTTGTTACGTCATTGAAGTTGACAAGGGCTATATTTCGTCTGTGTGAAAATTTATTTAGGTGAGATTTCAGTTGTTTTGGTTTTAATTAATTTCTTCATTGTCGTGACTTTTAATCGCTATCAAGTATGGTCAGCTGAAAGTCTATAATTGGACAAGTGCTACTATAGTATTAGTACCCTGCATCTTCTGTGATTCTCACTCTGACATTATTATCACACATTCACACCATTATTAATTGATTAATTTTGTGCAATATTTACTTGATTGTTATCCTATTTGGCTTGATTTGAATTAATGGTGTGGGTTCAGGCGGAAGCATAAGAAGCGGGTAAGAGATGATTATGATGACAATGACGACTGCATGGTGGACTGCATGGTGGCTAGTTTTGCTGACAGCGAGAAAGAAGAGAGAAAAAGGTATAGTTGATGCTCTTTGAAATAAATGTGTGGGTCACTTGTATAACAATGCCTGACAGATTGATATTCTTGAAAATGTTAGAGAGGAAGAATATAAAAACATACAAGTAGTTGGTGTAAATCAGATTGACACATGACATGAACCATTCTTTTTCTATAGTTGATGAATACAAACTCCTCTTATATACACCATTTAAACATTTGGATGATAATTATTTATTCAACACCTAAGCTCAAACTGCATGTATATATATGCATAACCTGCCTTAGTTATTGGGTGGTTTCTTTAAAACTTTATTTAGATGGGGTGGTCGATAAAATTTTCTCGATAAATTATGAAAACTTTAACAAAAAATTAGAGCAATTAGGTTGTAATAATAATAACAAATACTTGCTCCGTTTCTTTAAGCTCGACGCCGCCGTCAAAACACAAATTTTAATGAATGGCATTGTAGCGGCACTTTAACACACAAGGTTAATATTATAGCTTCAAAACGTCTATTATTTAAAAAAAAAACTCTAAATCATTAAAAAAAAAAAAAAAAAAAAAACAGAGGGAGTAACATATATTAAAATTCAGTTGGTTCTGTTTATTTGTTTATTTTGTCAAACTGAACCAAATAGAACTTTTAACTCATGATAAACCAAGATTAAAACTATTGATTTGCCAACAAAAAAAAAAAAGATGAAATTATTAGTAATTATAAATTATAAATATTGTTGTCTAAATACATCAACAGACAACATTTTACTGAACGTAATCATAAATTTAATCTTATATTAAATATTAAACTTACCTTTTTAATTCTTTTTTCTTTTCAAATACTTTTGACACTCCACTTTTATGTCTACACCCTAATTATTATATGTTTATTCAATTCATGATAGTACAACAGTTCATGTTAATTGTTATGGGATAAAATCCGATGAGATCGTTGATGAAGTCATGCGACTTCCCAGGTCACGACACATGTCTGCTAATAAACATACCCAATTCCATTGTGTGCTAATGACGTCATGCGACCTCCCAGGTCGCAACACCTGTCCACTGATGACCACACTCGGTTCTATTGTATCCTATCGACCAATTGCACCTCACTTGCAACACTTGCATCGACCAGTTGCACCCCACTTGCAACACTTGCATCAACCAGTTGCACCCCACTTGCAACACTTGCATCCACCAGTTGTCTACCACTTGCATCTCATACCTTATCATCAATTTACATCTATCAGGTGGGACCCACGATCGATTCCTATAAATAGAAGATCTCCTTCAACGTTTTGGGAGATCTCAGAAGCTCTAAACTTAGTTCTCTCACAAGGAAATTAACTAAGAAGCTTCGAACATCTTTCTCTCTCTAAAATTGCTCTGTTTGTGTATTCAGATCGTTACGATCAAACTTGTGATCTCTATGTTTAATAAAAACCAACAGTGGATGTAGGAGTTCGCTATTCAACCTCCGAACCACTATAAAAATCTTGTTCATTTTTCTTTTAATTCATTGATAAACGAACTAAAGAATCAGATCGTCCTCATTAGTAACTAACTTAAAGTCAACTTGAATACTTCCTGGTCGCAACAACCACGACGTAACTAGTTCGTTGACAGCGCAGGTTTATCCATCAACATTAATTATTATTATTATTATTTTTAAATTTGCAATAAAGTTGTTCGTTAAATTTCTAGCGACATTAAAATGTTAAAAGAATATTTCTTTTAGTCAAATTTTTTATTTTTATTAATGTCTTAAGAAGTGGGGCTAATATTAATGTCTTGTTTGTAATAACTTAATAAATTTTTGAAATGAATATTAGTGAAAACAAAGTCAAAGGATATTAAGAAAACAAAAATAATTTTGGTAAGTAATATTGAATTTTTAGATAGAGCGATAAAAATTAAGAAATTAAAGGTGTTTATTCAATATTTAATATTAAATAATAAATGCATCAAAAGTATGTTTTAATACAATTATATACCTTAGAGTGATCTAAACATAAATGGAAAATGTATAATACTACAAATTATATAAAATAAATGGCTGAGGAAATTATGAAAAAGGTATTCCAAATGGACATTTATTGCATGTTTATTACTATTGAACCAAAAATTAATCATCCGAAGAAATGTCTTATGTACATGTTTACATAAACCGATCAATACAACTGATCTCAATGTATAATCAATGAAAACATAAACCAACCGTTATATACAACCAATCAAAAGGTTTACACTACGTATGTCTACCAATTTTATGGGCAAAATTGTATTAATTGTAAAGTGAACAATGATGACATCATATAACCTGTAAGATCGCTACACATGTCCCGGACCGATGTCATCTTAGTATAAATGTTCTTCAATCACCGCCACCTGCCTTAGATAGAAGTTCTTAGAAGATGTGTCATCATGACACCTGACGAACTGATAAGATTTATGCCTTAAGTGGGATCTACATTAGCCGTCTACTAACCCCTATAAATATGAGTGCCCTATCCTCATTCAAAGGGGTCGACAATCTGAAAACTCTCTCTCTACAAAGGAAAACCAAATTCTCAATACAAAGATTATGAGTTATATATTCAATATTGTTGCAATCTAAGTAGATTGCTAGCGATCAGAAGTTGTAATCTCTTTTCTGAAATAACATCAGTGGATGCAAGAGATGCTCTCAGACTTTCGAACCACTTAAAAATTAGGTTGTTATTCTTCGATATTTTTATCTTAGCAATCTTAATTCGATAAGCGACCTAACGCGTTCTCAGATCAAATTCATGCTCTCACCAGTAAAATTCGACTGGCTAGTTCGATTTGACAAGCATATCGTCCACATATACTTCCATCGTCTTGCCGATTAGATTTGCGAACATACGGTTGACAAGTCGTTGATAGGTCGCTCCAGCATTCTTCAACCCGAATGGCATGACCTTGTAGCAATACAGACCGCGATCTGTCGTGAAGCTTGTATGCACTTCGTCAAGAGTATACATAGCGATCTGGTTGTCACCAGAGTAGGCATCCATAACTTAATAGCTCGTTCCCAGATGTGCCATCAACGAGCTGATCGATCATGGGCAAGGGAAAACTATCCTTTGGGCATGCCTTATTCAGGTCGCTGAAGTCGATACACGTGCGCCACTTGCCATTAGGTTTGTATACTAAAACTGGATTTGCGATCCACTCTGGGTAATGGGATTCCCTGATAAAATTAATTGATAATAACTTATCGACCTCTGACTTCAACGCTAAATATCTCTCTGGGTCCATCTGTCTTCTTTTCTGCCAGATAGGATGATGATCCGGATCGATGTTCAGGTGATGACATATGATTTTCGAGTCAATCCCCACCATGTCTTCGTGTGTCCAGGCGAACACATCTGGGCTATTTTGGAGGAAGGTGATCAGAGGTCTAACGATCTCCTCATCGAGACCGCTCCCGATCTTTATTTTTTTGGGTAGGTTTGTCATCGTCGACCTGGACCTCGTCTAGCTGTTCGATCGGACCGTTGACAGGTATGTCTTCTTGAAGTCACGAATCAATTGTATCATCCGCTAGGCCTAGGTGAGGCTCGATTACATCAATGGCCATGGTGACCTTTTCTTTTAGCTTTTTTGCCAAACGAATCGCAATGTTATAGCAGAGTCATGATTCTTCCTACGTTCCACATGCTTCGCCCACACCATTAGGCGTGGGGAACTTCATCTTCATATGATAAATCGAAGTGACTGCCTTCAGCGCTCTTAGCAAAGGTTGCCCTAAGATTACATTTACGGAAGCAGGACAATTCAAGACCAGGAAAACCGCGACTTCGGTTGTCGAGGGGGTATCCACCACAGTGATTGGTAATGAGATCATGCCCTCAGGCATTAAAGAATCTTCGGTGAATCCGAACAACGGTTCGCTAATGGGTTTTAGGTCGCTATCTTTCAGTCTAATCCCCACGAAGCATTCGTAGAAGAGAAAGTTCACAGCGCTACCATTATCGATGAACACCCGATGAACTTTCTTGTTGCCCAGGCGCGCTGCGATAACTAGTGCATCCTCATAGGGATGATGTAAATGAACAACATCTTGCTCGCCAAAAATAATTTCCTCGGTCCATTTTGGAGACTTGGCGGGGCGCCTTTATGTACGGTATATGGCTGGTGGGGCCTGCCTAGCATCTCATACATAACGATCTTGTGATCGCCGGGAACTTCCAGCAATGTGTGGTCCCCCGTAGATCATAAGGAATTCACTCCCTCCCAGACTCCGGACAGGTGGGGGAGGGTTGTTTCTCCTTTCTTTTTCCCTTATATGACGATCAAGATTATCTATAAAAGTCTTGCGATGCCCCCTCTGAATAAGATTTTCAATGGCATGTTGTAGAGAATGACATTCGTCGGTATGGTGCCCAACGTTTCTATGATAACGGCAAAATCTCCAACTATCTTTGTTCGTTCTATCTCCTTTTAGAGGTACATGAGAAGGTATGAGCCCGTTATCCACTTTCAATACGTCGCTGATTTTAGCATTTAGTGGAGTGAAAACTCGCTCCGCAGACGCTTTATTCCTCATCGGTTCGAAATGAGGTTTTCCTCCCATTCTCATTATTTCTATGTTGGTCGTTTCGTCGATTGTCTCTAGGTTGGAAATGAACAGGTGCCTTTGCTCGGAATTCTTTTCGTATGGGCGCACTTGGGTCGGGCCTTTGATCGCTGCGGGGCAATGCGGCTATGGAGTTCTCAATTCTAAGAAATTTCTCTGCGAGTTAATAGAATCTTACGAGTGGGACATTTTATTCCTTCTGGAGTTTATTCCAGAACGATGTCTGAGGTCGTACACCTGCCACTATCAGGGTGCATACTGCTTCTTCCGTTGCGTTGTTGACTTTACGGAGTTCAATATGGAAACATTCCAGGTAGGATTTCAACGACTGGCCCTTCTCTTGTCGGATGTTGCTTAAATAACTCAAAAGAAATGGAGAATTGTTTATTCGCTTGGAACTGTCGCAAAAATAGCGAACTCATGCGGTCCCAAGAATCGACCGTGCCAGCTGGCAACGATCTAAACCATCTTTTTGCGGATGATGCCAATGTGACCGCGAGGCAACGACATTTTGCAAAATTAGACACCCGATGAAGTTCCATGAGGTCGTTGAAAATGAACAGATGATCCTATGGATCGTGATTGCCAAGAAAAGGCCTTGATATCTGGCATTCGAAATCCGTTTGGTAGTGGGGCTTCCAATACTTCAGTGGAGAACGGAAAAGCTCCCAAACTGATATTCTCATTGTTCTCTTGGGCTCTTATGTCGTTAATTGCTCGTTGCAACTCTTCGATTCGTCGAGCGTTGTTTGGCGGCTGATATTGTGGTTGCGGTTGCGGTTATGAATCAGCTCTTTCGGTTATTTTGGACTCATGTCGCTCTGATCGACGATCTAGCAAGCATTACCGAAGGTTGCGTGTTGGGATGCTGCTTAGTCCACGCGGCCATCTCGTTTCATAGCCCAGCAACTCCACGTGGGAACGATTCACCGGTGAGTTAACTTCCTCATTGATGGGAACGCGAGTAACCTGGTGATATGTGGTCCGCGGTTGTTGAGGTTTGACTCAATCTCCTCATAGTCGTCGTGATATGTCACCCCCAAGCCGTCGGGGTTGTTGGTTATTGATAAGCCTTAATTTGTATCGTTTTGTGCTTAAGTTTATTAGGATTATCGAGTGCTTTCAGATTGGTTTTGATCCTGATTACTATTAAATTGTGCTTATTTCATATTTCAGGACAAAACAGTTTTGATGAGCGAAACGTAGCAATTATGAGCATTTCCATGATGAAAAACAACATTCTGATGTTTGGTGAAGTTTTGAGGCGATTAGAAGAGTTCTGGATGCATCGGCGCTATGTGGAAGCCAAAGAAGATGAAGATTCAAGAGAAGTAGCTCAAAATGGCAAAACTGTAATTTGATGAACAGTATTGTCGCTGCGGCGACAATGCATTGTTGCCGGGGCGACGTTCTTTCTGAATTCTAGACTTACGAGCAGAACTGAACATACTTCACTCAAACACACATATCTTTCGTTACAAAACTCCAAATGATTTGATTTTTATTGCGTTGTAAAGCTAAGATACATACCTACAACTTTCATCTTTTGATCGTGATCCATTTCGACCTAGAAGAGGGTTGAAAATTGGCACGAAAGTCACATCACAGCAGAGTTCGTGCATTACGGGTTTTTGCTTCTTCGCCGCG
>WYDK02000051.1:6317516-6330471 GCA_009867345.2 Toxicodendron radicans
TTGGATATTTGCCTGATATTAAACATAATTTTAATAGCTGTAATTAGTTTTCATACAAAAGGCTTTATGCATTCTGAATTCACAACAAACCCATCTTCAACTCTATCTTATAAACAATTTTCATTCATATTTAAAGATTTGCTTATTGCCGAGCAAGAGGGTTCAATCTTGAACCACCCAATTTCTCAGATTTATTTGTAATATACTTTTCTTGTAGATGTCAAGGCACATTATCATGAATGTGACCCATTTTTTATTTTTTATTTTCTGAAAGCTGCTTTCAACCCTGTTCCTGGTCCCTCTCAATGTCCATTCTTGACAATATCTTTCAGCTTCTCGTTCGCAGCCACAAGTTCTGCAGCAATTCCTAGCTCATTAGCTGAATGTCCAGCATCTGGAACAACCTATCAAAAGTAGTGAACTAATCAGAAAAAACGGAGAGAAATTACTGATATATAAAAATTCTATTTGCTATAACAATTACAGGAATCTTATCAATTATAGTTATTCTAGTTCATAGAAACACAGCTTCACAGCAAGACTACCGTTCCAGCAACATCAATAAGTAGGCCCTATATGGCAATAATGCAATCATTTTTAATGAAATAGCATTTCAAACTTCAATAATCAGCACCCTGAATTTCACTGCTCCGACCCAGGATCCATAAATCATAAGTATTTTTTGATGTCATTGAAAGAAAAATCAAGCAATCGACAAACAGAAAAGAGAGGTGTCCCACAATATCTGCAGGCAAAAATTCCGCAGAATATATACGGGCTACAAAAAATTACAGTTACACCTTAATATGCAATCAACCAAGCACAACATCATTTAACATGATGGAATGTGCAGCTATGCCAAAGGTCAATGACCATTGACTAGTATACACTTCTCTGAAGACATGAAGGTTATCTTATATAATCTTCTATTTATTTATTTAATAATTATGTAGAAGCTTTTCCCAAAATCATACAGTTCTAAAATCCATTGTTCCTCCCACAACTCAGATCCCCAAGGAACTTGATATTATGCAAGACAATAGGCTTAAAGTGGTTACATTACCTTTAACTCTGCCTCCGGCCATGCCTTATGAAGATCCCAAGCTGACATCATAGGGCAACAAACGTCATATCTTCCCTGTTCAAGATATTCACAGGTAAATAAGCTTAGATTCCAGCAGGACCTTGCTATACATGATAAGCATTTTGCTACAAAACAGTATCTGATATTTGAGTCTAGTTCAAACATTTTGGTTTCAGTTCAGTTATGGAACGCACTCAGGAAAAAAAATGATAATGCAAACAAATTAATGAAGAAAATTTATAAAAGATGAACTCACACTAGTTCAATAGAGATGACCAAGAAATATTTACTGTAGTTTGTTGGCTATCCAATCTTTTTAAATTTTCCAAAATTAGATTAAAACATGCTATACACCATCATGCTATGAACCTTACTGTGTCAGCTATATTATACCATATGAGGCAGCAATTAAGATGATCCTCTCTTTTACTATCTTTTTTTTTTTTCAATAAAAAGACCAAAATTATACCAATTAAACTATTCCCCATGATGCAATGCATTCATGAATTCATCTGTCTAGATAAACATCAATGTCAAAGGTTCGAAATAATGAAGGAGAGAGCATGTCCAAAATAAATGGGTTAATCAGGGTGAGATATACATATACCTGCACAATTGTAGTGTTGATATGCCTCATCTTATCAACGTTATCTAACAGGAAAGAATCAGAAGGAAAAAAGCCTTTGTTCACGAAGTAGTGGTTTTCAATCCTTGCAAAAGCCTGAATATAGCAAAACAAAATCTGTCATGAATGGAATCAAGTTCTACATCATCTTTAATATCCAGAATATGAAAGATACCTAATAGGAAAATAATACAGTAGACCTAGCTGATACATTACTGCAGAATATAAATAAACCGATAAAATTATGCACGGCATTAGATTTGCTTACTTTCCTCTTGTTCTCTTCTGAACATCAGAAGGTTAAGGCCTTTAGAGAATTTTTAATGTCTGATAGGTGACTTGGTTAGTACTTTCACAAAAAAAAAGAAGGTTGCCACTTTTTAAACAGAAAGTCAAATAAGTTATTCTAATAAAAAAAGCATCAGTATTTTCAAATAGTGAACAAATATACTAGAAGCATAATGCTCCCCACTTAGTCAACTTACCAATGAAAAATAATCGTCATCCCCTTTCTTGATGTTATCTTCATTTGGAAGAAGATGAGCAGTCATCATTTCCCATTTGGTCCAAGCTCTGGCAGCTGCAAACTAAAAATAACAAGAACAAGTCATGTAAAGCATGTAATTGTTCAAAAATAACACAAAACAAAAATTGTATCAACCATAGCAAAACAGGATCAATCAAGAAACTCAACCAGCAAGGTCTGCAGCATAAACAAGATTGTCCTTTCTTCTTCCTCAGGTGATATTCACAGTATCTACTCTCTGATATTCAAATCTAATACCACTTGGAGATATTTTATGCTAATAACAAGTCAACTCCCACCACGAATCTTGTTGAATGGTTCAAATGTTTTCGTAATTTAAACTTAAATTTTAATTCAAAAATGTATAGTTAGGATGATAGGATCATATTAGAATCATACTTGAATTAGATTGTAGTCATATTTTTAGGATTTAATCATCGTCTACTTAATTGTAAACTACTATAAATAAGTTGTATTCTGATAGGAACCTACTTCAATATATCACACAATTGGGTTGGGTAGTTGGACTTGTTGGGCTTCGGTAGAACTCTCCTTGGAAAACCGGCTTGCCAAGAGAGGGTGCCCAAGCCTTTATAACCCACATGCCCACCCATTTCACTTCTAATGAGGGATCCTAACACACCATTTGATATGAATCTATATAATACTTCACACAATTGGGCTGGGTAATGGGTCTTATTGGGTTTGGGTAAAACTCTCTTTGAAAAACCGACTTGCCAAGGGAGGGTGCCCAAACCTTTATAACCCACATGCCCATCTCTTTCTCTTCCAATGTGGGATTCCTAACACACCACCACGCTTCCACAACCGACATCCACGTCGGCCTCTTTACCCCTTGGGTGATTTCGCGGATCCCCTTATCTAGGGCCTATATGCCCTTTCTCAGGATAGCAACCCAGGCCCAGGGTCAGCCGACTTCGCGGATCCCCTTACCTCGGGTCTATATACCTTTTCTCAGGGTAGCAGTCCGGGCCCAGGGTCAGCCTGCCACGTAAGCGTGGCCACGTAGGCTCAGAATCATGGCTTTGATACCATTTGATAAAAACTCATATAATATTTCACACAATTGGGCTGGATAATGAGTCTTATTGGGCTTGGGTAGAACTCTCTTTGGAAAATCGGCTTGCCAAGGGAGGGTGTCCAAGCCTTTATAACCCACATGTCTACCCCTTTCCCTTCCAATGTGGGATTTCTAACATATTCCTAGTTATTTATCATCAACGAGAACAAACAATTTTCTCATTCTTGCATTCAAATCTACATTCTAAAATAGAGAACAACTTCAATTCATATGCAAATGGAAGCTTAAGATCACAACAGAAACAAGAATAGACAGACTGAAACACGCAATCAGCCAAGTAGCATGTCACTCTTCAACTAGTTGGCAGGCCCTTTTAGTTTGTTCATGATAGTAGCGCATGCATTAAGGCATATGAATTGAGTCTAGCTTTTAAGACAATATGCACTTTGAAGAGAAAAGAGTTCAGGATCAACAACAGCAGAATGAACAATGACATAAGTCAAAAAACTGATGACCCTTACTTGGATCTCCTTATCATCACAATTGAGTCTTTTGCTGTAGGCATCAACAAAAGAACCTCTCTCATTTTCTGGAATGAGGTCTCTAAACGGCTCCCAAGCTGTACATGGAAGAGCAGTCCACAATTCTTTATACAAATTTAAAATTTCCCAGAAGATTAATCAGCACAAGGAAACAATATCAAAATTAAGTACAATTAAAAATTTCAATCATCTTATGTTTCCAATGAATGTAGAATCCTTTACTGTTTATTCTTTCTAGACAAGGACTATCATCATAGATTTAAGCCATTGACATTATTTAACTCTTAAAATTGAGAAAAATGTTGAAAATATAAAACCATTCACATGTACAAGAAAGGAACTTTGAAGATAATATAAGGTAACGGTACCACAAAATTTCTGTTAGTAATCCAGCATGTTCAATTTTGATAGTCCTACATCCTGCAGATATGAAATGAGATCTAACAAGTAACCTAAAGCCTTCTATGCAACCAAAATCTAAATACAAGGCAAAATGAGAAGCAACATATCCTGGATTGACAACAATTATCCAAAAGTACCAAAGAATAGAATGGGGCGCACCATCTGGATAAATAGCAGCAGCACCTCCCTCATAAAACCAATCAATCTCTTTCTTTCGCAAAAGAAATATCCCTCTAAGGACCATGCCTGTGACCTTAAACATCACACAGAAACTATCAATAATCTATCAGTTATCCATGTCAAGAATTAAGTAAATAACAGGCATCTTATTTCCAGAATTCCGGGAGCTCCAGCCAAACAAACAACAATGGCAAGCCGAGCAAACTTACACACCTTGTCAGGGTGTGACTGACTGTATGCAAGAGAAAGCGTGCTTCCCCATGACCCACCAAACACCTGCACAATTAGCCAGAGAAAGTTAAATCTACTAGGGGTACAAAATTGATCGTAAGAATTTTATTTCTTTATCAAGAAACAGAAAGAAAACTTGACCTGCCACTCTGGAATTTCCAAATGTTGTCTCAGCTTTTCAATGTCATTAATGAGGTCCCATGTAGTGTTTTCAACCAAGCAAGCATGGGGTGTACTTTTTCCTGCACCTCTCTGAAAAAAGGATATATCCTAGTTTAGAGAGGTAAATCATAGCGGATAGATTCCCATTAAGGTTAAAAGAGTAACCTGATCAAATAGAATGATGCGGTAAAATTCAGGATCAAAGAATCTTCTATTACTCGGTGCAGTACCTCCTCCTGGACCCCCATGAAGAAAGACAACTGGCTGAAAGATAGATCGAAAGCAAATAACAAAACAAAAGAAGTTGGAAAGTTCACAGAGAACACCAAGATAGAAGCCAACTACTACATGCCACTATCATTGTGTCAAGAGTACATTTAAACTTGTAAATCACCTCATATAGGTTCTAAAGTTGATGACATACACATAGGAAAAGTCATTGTTAACACCAAACTAGATACAAATGCAACAATTTTTTTAATATTCATATACCCTTTGTTACTGAAGCTCTGAAACAGAAAAAAAAGACAGTCTCCAACACAATGAGAATAGAACAGAGCAATTCAAATTCCACAGAACCTCAAACCATTGGTAGTTCATTTACAATTGACAGCTCGCTTAAATCAGTTACAGAAATACACATTACACAATGCAAAAGAGATAAAGTAGGTAAACAATCCAGTTAAAAAAAAGAGCAATGGCTACTCACATGCCCATTCGGATTTCCTGACTGCTCCCAGTAGATTGTGTGAATATCAGAAACCTTCAAAAAGCCAGTACTATATGGCTCTATATGGGGATAAAGATTTCTATTCACTTGCGGTAATTCCTTTTCGGATTCCATTAGGTCAATAAGATTTGGCTCACTCTTATAACCAAGATTTTGTGAGCGTATGACTAAATTCTTCTTCCCTATACCACAAGCAAATATTAGCAAACCCCTTAAAAACCACAAATCTTGAGAACTATAAAATCATTCACATATAACCAACTAATGTATATTCAGGATCTTCAGCTGAGTTATCACCATCATATTGCATAAAGCATACTCTTTAAATTAAGGAAATAAAAAGACTTCGTAATTAAGATAAAAACATTCATAGAGGCATTGCTTTTGTATAAGCATAGTACAAAGAGTGAAGATATCTTCAAAAAAAAAATAACCATGAAAAGCTAACACTTTGCAACAAACAACAACCAAACAAACCCTGATGATAATTAGCATAACCTTAGCCAAAAACAACAATAATCAAACAAACCCAGATGATCATTAGCATAACCTTAGTGACTAACAGCAATAATCAATCAAACAAACAAACCCAGATGATCATTAGCATAACGTTAGTGACTAACAGCAATAATCAATCAAACAAACAAACCCAAATCATAATTTACATAATCTTAAGCAAAAACAAGCAAAAATAAAACGAACCCAGTTGAGCATTTGCAAAACTCAACAAAGAGGGAAAGAAAGAGACCTGAGAGAATAAAATTGTGATGGAATTGGAGGGGGAAGGGTAAAGAAGGAGAGGAAATGAGAGGAAGCACAGGAGGAGAAGAACAAGTATTTGAAGTGAAGAATTTAGAACCAAAACCTAGTAAACTCATTCTACTATGTTTTATGTAAAGTTAAATTGTAAAGTTAAGCTATTATCAGAATCAATACCCAAATATGTCCAATTGCCTCTTGTTACCATCATTATAATATATAGTTTAGAACTTTAGCTGTTGTAAATACTTAAGGTTAAAAAATATAATATAATGTATCATGTGTTATTATGAAATATTATCGATGCTTCCATCTTATAATTGTAATAAATTTGTAATTTTTGTACTGTTTTTTAAGTATTTATCGTTAATTCCAATCAATATAGTGTTGATTAATTAGTTATTAAAAAATTTCTTCATATTTAGCCTTTTGATCCAATAAAAGCTGAAAACAGTTTAATTTTTGTTATTGTCATATTGAGTTTGATTTTTGTGTACAGCTTCAACTTAATTTCATGAAAATTGGTTGAGAAACTTAATTGAGGCTGTTCACAATATCAAAATTGAAGTTTTAGAAAGATGGGAGTGTTTAATATTCGGTAATTTCAGTTTTAGGTGTGGGTTGGTAAGGTGTCTATGTCAGTCCAAGTCATCTTAGGTATTGAGATAATGTTATATTTGATATTCTTAAAGATAAAAGAATATCTAACAAGAACTTATTCTTATCTAAGAATTTAATCTAAGTTAAAAGAGATGCCTAGTAATCAATCGTCACCAGAAAAGCACTTTTTTTCTGCTATTTGCAGATGAGTTTTTACAAGAGAAACTAACCACTCTAATGGCTACTGTTTCCTTTTGTACCAAAATTGAAGACATTATTTGCTTTTGGAAGTTGGTTGTTATCTTACAATGGAACTCTGCTCTCTCTTTTGAGCTGATACCTAAAATTATACAAATAATAATAATTTTAATGTCTGGGAACTCCTACCATTGGCAGCCAAGTCCACTGCAATTTTACAAGCTGGGGTTATAGAAAGTAATCCTCATACCATCTTGATATCATAGAATGTTTGTTTTGAAATTGGACTGCTTTCGCCTTCTTTATCAACGACAATGTCTGTAAGCGTACAAGGCGCAGCCTCTTCCAGCATCTGCACTACCATTCTCATGGATGGTCTTAGTGCTGGAATTCTGGTTGTGCAATGCATGGCAATTGTCAAAATTTTGAGGGCATCTTTCTTTGAAGCCTCTGAGATGGTTGAGTCTACCACATCAAGCAAAATCTCTTTGCTCTTCATTTTGCTGCATACCCAGTACACTATATCCTTGTTCTCTCCAAACTCTGGCTCAATTGGCCTCTTTCCTGTGACCAATTCCAGTAGAACTATCCCAAAGCTATAGACATCGCTCTTCTCATTTATCTTGAAAGTGTAGGCATACTCTGCATCATCAAAGAGCATAAGAAAATCAATTAACAAAAATTATAACGAAAAAATTTTGCAGTACCTAATAATATCTAATAAATAAACTGAAGAAAACTAACATAAAAATAGCAAGAAAGTACAAACTTACCAGGAGCTATGTATCCAAGAGTTCCAGCGATGACATGAGTCCAATCTCCTCCATCACCAACCTGCATAATCTTTGCTAGTCCAAAATCAGCGATTCTTGGCTTCCACTCTTCATCTAGCAAAATGTTACTGGATTTCACATCGCGGTGTATCACAGGCCTATCAAACCCATGATGCAAATACTCTAATCCCTTTGCAGCCCCCACCGCGATTGCATATCTCACCTCCCAACTCATATGGATCTTGTGACACGTGTGCAGTCGGTCCCATAGGCTTCCATTGGGCAAGTATTCATAAACCAGCAGATTGCTGTCTTCACTGGTGATACTGCAGTACAGCTTCACCACATTCACATGCCTCACTGCACTCAATGTTGCTACCTCAGCAACAAATTCCGATGATCGGAAAGTCCTGTTTGTTAGCATAGCTGAGCTGGTTCGGCAGTTTTTCCGGTCAATGGAATTTGAAGGCCAGATATGCTTCACTGCCAGTTCTTTGCCATTGTTAAGTACAACTTTGTACACATTGCCTGACCCTCCTTTGCCTATCAAATTCTCTGGCTTGACAGCATCAATAATCTCCTTTTCGGAGAAGCTTAATACACGAAATGATTTCATATCCCAAGAATTCTTCCTCAATGAATTTTCAGGAATGTTCTGTTTTAACTTGACAAACAAGTAACATGCAAGTGAAATAAGTAGGACTATTGTTCCAGCTATAAAACACCACAGAAATGTCCTGAGATGATGGGATGTCCCAGAATCTGACGAACATGACCTGAAATTATCATCATTTTGGCTACATAAGCCAGGATTTCCATTGAAGCTTTCACTGAATGCTTTAATATTTAAAGCTTCAGGTACTGGACCAACCAATTGGTTGTTAGACAAATCCAGAAGGCTCAATTTCAGATATGACAAAGAAACTGGGATTTCACCAGAAAGCTTGTTTTCAGATAAATTCAAGGAGTTCAATGTAGTTAGAAATCCAAGACTATCAGGAATTTTCCCGGAAAGTGAATTACGAGCAAAGTTGATGCTTGTGAGAGAAACAAATGAGCCTAGAGTGTTAGGCAGGGGACCAGAAAACATGTTTTCATTTAAATAAAGGCTACTTAGCTTCTTCAATTTGCAAATCTCTGAGGAGATTTGGCCAGAAAATTGATTTGAATTCAGATAAATTGTGACTAATGATGAAGCTTGAGAAATCCTAGGGGGTAATTCACCAGAAAACCGGTTGTAAGATAAAGTCAATAGTCCAAGAGACTTGGCATTACCTATATCTCCAGTCACCGGACCTTCAAACTGATTCATAGAGAGGTCCATAACAGAAAGATTTGGCAAACCCCATATTCCAGCAGGAACACTACCAGAAAGTGAATTGTTATTTACACGCAAACGATTCAAAGACTTACAGTTTGCATAACTTTCCGGGATTGTTCCAGTCAACTTGTTCTGCAACACAAGAAGATCAGTCATCATGCCATTCTTGCACATGTCTGGTGGAATCGTACCCGTCAAGAAATTCTCCGAAACATCAATGTATTCAAAACCTGTCCACGAACCAATCTTTTGAGGAAGTGAACCTGTGAGCTGATTTCTGTAAAGAGATAATTCTATCAGGTTCTTGAAGTCACCGAACTCCACTGGAATCTCCCCTGAGAACTGGTTTTCAAAGAGATGCAGTGACTCAAGTTGGTTCAAGAATCTCAACTCTGAGAGGTCACCTTCAAGCCTATTTTGCGACACATCGAAGTTCTTAAGACTTGTTAGATTTCCAAATCCAACAGGGAGTTTTCCTGTAAAGGAATTGTTGTAAAGCTCAAGCTGCCAAAGTTTCTTCAGCTTCCCAAGTCCTGAAGGGATTTCACCTGACATTTGATTATCAGAGAGTTCAAAATTTTCCAGGAGAGGAAGATTCTGAATGCCATCTGGAATCTCTCCTATCATGCTGCAATTCGTGAGGTAAAGCCAATACAATTTCTCAAGCTTCAGGACCTCCACAGGAAATGGTGTTGAATCAAATGGATTATCCCCCAGGCTCAAGAAAGCAAGGCTGGTAAGATTCTGTATTGATTTCCAGGGAAAAGTCCCGGAAACTCCGCTGTTGTTTAAATTTAAGAAATTCAAGTTGTGTAATGAAGACAACTCCGGGACTTCTCCAGAAAAAGAATTTAACCCCAAGTCAAGAACTAGCAATCTTGTACAATTTTTCAACCCTGCAGTAATGCCACCATACAAAGAATTCCCACCAAAATCAATCTTCTCCAGTGATTGCAGCCCGCATATCGAATCAAATGGAACAACCCCAACAAGGTTTTGTTGAGGAAGATTGATTTCTGAAACAAGTCCATTACTATTGCAAACTATTCCAGTAAAGTTGCACACAGAATTCCCTTCTGTCCACGAACTGAAAACACTTGTATTCGATTCTTGGAGGTGGGATTTCAAGCTGAGCAATATCTGAATCTCATCAGCTTTAGAAGGAGAAACTAACACAACAAAAAGAAGAAAAAATAGAAACATCAAAAGTGGCCATTGCCAGAAAACTTGACGCGCAGACATGTTGGACGGTGAACGGGAGGAAAGGAATCCTCTGGTTTTGATCAATTTGATTAAACTAAAATTATAAACGTCACTGTTTGAAGTAAGACAAGTGTGGAAGAAAAGTAGGAGTCCGAAGACTAAAAAAAATTGAGCACGAGGTTGGCTTGAATTTTGTAACGAGTTCAAACTTCACATGCTGAGATAGACTTGTGGATCTTGTCGATGGATGGATGGATTGATAAAGGAAAGAAAATATGTTTAAGTAAATTAGAGTCAGCAAAGCTACAGTAAATGATACATGCGTGGCGTTTGCTCAAATAAAAGAAACAGAAAGTGATAACGAAAAAGGAAGCAAAGTCCAAGTGAGGCGGGTGATGGGAAAGGAATGTCTGGTAGTGAAGAAGTGAAGGGAGCAGGACATCAATGATTTGGAAGGTTCTGGCCACAATGGTTGACCATTGTTAATGTATGACTGCCATTTGGCCGTCAAACAAAGTCGGTAACAGCCACATCCTCCATCTACTTAAAAAGTTAGTAGCTGAATAACAGTGTGACCCCTTATCTATCGTGACTAACATTTTTCCCCTTTTATTTCGAAAACACCCAATATTACCCACAACATTAGTGTATGTCCATCTCATTTTCTATTTGACCACCTTTGACCACTAAGATTCCAATTTTACCCTTGCTTTCATAATTAGAAGAATAAATATTAATAAAATTTATTAAATTATGAAACCATCAAATATAAAAAGATTAATCCTAAAAAGTTCATCGAAAATCATAAATCCGATCATTCCATTCTGGGTTTGTGAGTCATGATACTTTTGGATTATTAGAGCATGTATTTTAGTTAGGGATATTAATTTCAAGAGATTTTAGGATTTATTTGTATTTAGTCAAAAGATTTTAGTCTTTGATTTAGGTTTTGTGTTGGGGTGAATTGACAAGATTATCCTTTCTCAATTCGTTTAGCGTTTGAATTCAAAAACTTGGGGTAAGATTGGGCGTTTTTTATACCAAAGGAGGAAAAGTTTTCTTTCACAATAGATTAAGGGTTGAAAATGTTATTCGGCCTTGAAGTTGTTGAAGCTAGTTTGAATGGTGTATACGGTATACCAAAAGATAAAAGATAAGGTTTGATGGTGGAATTTGAGGGGGAGAAATGAGAAAAATATGTATTAAGTGAAAGTAATGTTTGCCTAACTTAAAAGATAAGTTAATATTTTGTGTGGAAAAAGTTATTGATTCTACCTGATTTTTACTTTATTTTAAAGCATATATTCATGTTTTGTATTTAACGTGGGCATAGATCACTGCCATTTTCTTTTTATTATTTATTTAATGAAGAATCTTAGATAAATTCATTATCGGTTATATAATTAATAGAATCTAATAGACGGAAGAGAGAAATTGAAGGTTGATGTAGGCCTCACAGGATGAATAGTGTCAAAGATGTCAGAATGCAATGATTTTTTTATGAGACACTCCGAAACGAACAAACGAATAAAACTCATACTTTTTTACGATGATAATCATTTTTAAGACTTTCGAAGCCGTTTTGGTGGGATTTCATACATTTATATTTTTTCAAGGGTATTTTTGTAATTTTTGAATGTTTTGGGATGATTGTTTAATTTGTTTTTCCTTTGTTATTTTTATGCCCTAATAGAATGAATTTTATTTTAATAAAATATCGATAACCCTAAAAGATATTTCAATTAATCTAATATCTTAATTTTAATACAATTCGTTAATGGTTATCGTATCAATTTTTTCTTAAGATTTCAGTCATCTTTTTAATTGTTTTGACATAAAAGACGTTAAATATGTGTATAATATTTATCAATAAACTCTATTAAAATTTATCCAAGACTTAACCTTGAGCTTTGGTTTTCAATAATAGATCACTTGTTGGGATGGTTCTTACCCCTTTCCTCCCAACAAATAAATGAATAGAAAATTATGAAAAATCTTGCATGTGAAAGCTCCAACCACGTGAATATGACAGATTTAAATTATCTGATTATTTTGTAAAAATCTAGGAAGTATGAACACAAAACAATAAAGTTACCACTATACAAAGACAAAAAGACCTTATATAAAGTAGTATAGTAATTGAATCAAATCAAATCACAGATAAATGAAAACAACTTTATAGATTTCAACACCAAAAGGGTATTCAATGCAAGGAATTATGAATGGAATAATGAAGATCAATTAATAATTTAGTTTATTTGATTTGATTTTATTACTAATTGTTTGACTACAAGTACGTTCTATGTCGTTTTGATGGCTTTCAACAGCTGGAAGTGGAAACTCAATAAATATTCTAAAGATTATTCAACAATTCCAACTCCAACTACTGACTTTTAAATTTTGGCTTTGGTTGATTGTGCATAGCAGATTGTCATGTACCCAATACTTCTTTATTTATTGTATAATATAAAGTATTCCACTCAATATTAAATATAACATCTAATATTTTAAAAAGAATAAACATTTAAGTTAATATTACTGTTTTATTAATAAAATCTTGTATATTAAAATAAATAT